>JAWPHD010008928.1:0-109651 GCA_037043455.1 Cyrtodaria siliqua | reverse complement strand
GAAGTTGCTAGTTATTGATATACGTAGCAGCTTGTTATGAACGTTTATCCTTTAAACGTATAGAAACATGTGTGATAGAAACTTCCAAACTTGGGCTTGTCTTATATTATTCTCATGCATGGTTTTTTGATTCAAGTCCAGATCATCTGTTAAAACACAAAAGTAATTTATGAACTCTTCTACGACAAAGACTATTACAAGCTGCTTTTTATAGTGACGTAATTTACAAACTTAGTCATAAACTCATGATCACTTTCATGCAATCTTTATTAAACTTTTCAAAACGTTTATAAAAAGATGTTAAGAGCACTTAATTTTGCTACGCACCGCAAGTTTAGTAGTTGACCCATTTATAGTTCGCCACTATGCTTTCCTCTTTAATTATTCTTGGGCAAGACACTTTCCCTTAGCCTCGTCCGTCGGATGCGGACGTAAACCGGGCTGTCCCGTGTATCGGTCTATCCTCCGAGCACGTTAAAGAACCATAGGCATCTATTCGATAATAAGAGTAGGGCAGGTTCCCGGATTCCTATGTATCCTTCCCCTCTCTCTGGGGCGGCTCTAAATAACATATACTGTGTTGATGAGCCGTTAAACAACATTCAATTCAATTGATTGTTCAATGACTGGACAGATGAATCGTATATGGACGGTAACGTTCGATGTTTGTTTTCAATATTGACTTGTCGTGACCTTAATGGTTATCCGTTTGTTGCTCTAGCTTCCGCTTCCTCTGGCGTACTTACTTCATGATGTTCTAGCCTATTGTTCGTAGATTCATATATACATGATCATTTTTGTCATACTTATATTGCATAGTATTGCTGCCTAGTTTGTTAGATGATATAAGCTATTGGGGATTTCCTTACTGACATGACACTGTCCCATTTTATTGGGACGACAACAGGGTACGAATGAGGTTTGGTGCACCCTAAAACCGGGTATAATACCCCGGCGGCATTGTTGCCACTGACGATTCAAAGGCAGACACAGAACCACAACTATCAACCCGTTAATTTGTGCGGTGTCTCATACTTTGCTGTTCTTTTTCTTTGTAATTTGTGTTTTTTGTCTGTGCGTGTTTTTGGCTGACTGTGTTAGGTGAATGCTACATTTTCTGTTCGTCTTGTATACCTACGCTTTCTGTGTCGTTCTTTGTCAACGTGGATTACATAATGTTATATAACCATTATAACCAATTTTTATGTTAAATAAATAATATTTATAGCAGTTTTTGGTTTAATTGTTTTGTTTTCAACTATGCTTTTAAATATATTTATTTGTATGATTATTTTTATTTATTTTGTTTAGATAATTTCATTAGTATCTTGTTGGTATGAAAAAAACAAGAAAACAGTGATACAAAGTACAAAGTACAAAGTATCACAAGCCCAACAGTTCCATAAGAAAACAGTAAGGGGAATGAATATGATAAAAAATAAACGAACAGTGTGTAGATGTCATAATTGTTTTGTTATTGTCAGCAATCAAAGCACATTTATCATGAAAGATTTGACTGAGCACTAGATAAACTGGTCATCATGAGACAAAAGGAACATGTTTTTAAGAGATTTGATAAACTAGTCATCATTAGACAAAATGAAAATGCTTTTAATTATTGCATCTGTGTTGTATAATGTTATAATATTAATATGATAGACATCTGAAACAGTATGTGTAATGGATCACTAAATAGAATGTTTCATGATTAGAATGCGAGGAATTGGGAAAAGATCATGGTTAGAACATAGTTTAAATTGTATTTGTATTTGTTTGATTTGCTCAAGGGTCTTTTCAGACTTACTGCAACATTTTATATATACATTTGTTAGGTTTATGGAGGATGGCCTCGAACCTCCATAGCCCTATGACGAGGCAAATAAAGTTAATATATATATGAAGAATTGGTAAATTATCATAGTTATAAACAAAGACAACTTAATGATAATATAATAGCAATTGGAGCGTCTGTGAAGGTAATCTTAGTTTTTAGCCATGTAAATTAACATTAGAAAAAAGGGTTTATTGTTAGATGTTTGTTATTATTGAAATTTGATTAGTAATTCACGAGAATAAGTAGCAGTGGAACAGACATATCCAAATTCTTTAGAAGATGCTTCAGTTAAAGTTTCAACAACTCTGTTTAAAGATTGAAGAGGTGTTGCTTATTTTAAAATCAGACGGCACTAACAAGAGATACATATGTAGCTTTACAATTACACACAAATAAATATAGCCTGAGCCTTGAGGCTCCGGTAATAAACATGCCTGATGTGTTATCATTGTATACGGTGTCAGACCGGTGAAAATCAGCCCATTGAACACAATACAATAAAGGCAATATTTTGACATCAGTCACAAGTTCCATAACATTCGTTCGCTTAAATACACTTTTATTCTGTGAATTAAACACATTTGGCTAGCAAACTGTTCCATATCTGGAATAAAACACCGACATTTCACGGCATTCATTCACACTATGCGTATTTTGAAATAAACATCTGTCAAAACCACATCTCTACCTAACCTCTGTGCTCATACTCTCCCAAAGAAATAACGCTGACAAACACAGTAAAATACTTAGTATACATGACAACAGACATACTACTTTAACCTCAGGTTAGATTTAACAATGAAATAAAAACTAATCTTGGGAAAAACTAGAAACTTTGGAATTGTTCAAGGAACTATTTTAGCACCCTACGACCCGGAAGTACTTCCTGACTGGTCTGACACCATACATACAAACCTTGTGCACATATCGTATTTATCTCACTGAAGCTTGCTTAACACATTAAACTACAGATGATATACCTAAACTGATGCTAACTCATGAATATGAATAAGTTACGGGAGAAGAAGTTTCAATTAGACGAACAGCCAAAAGGTCGGTATATAAGCCAGAAATTGTTGCATAAAATATCATTATATCTAGCCTTAAATAAACAGGCAACATCGTAATATACGGCTTCCGAATATATTGATTATAAAAAGAGTTGACCGGAACGGGGTTTGCTTCCGGTACACGCCCATTAGCCTTATATAGAGCTATAATACATATTGATGGCAACAACAAATAGCACCAATATTGGTATTGTCACAGCTGATGACGTCACGGCAGCCGATGTTTTGACAATAAAACTCTGTGTGTTTTCCAGAGTGCCATTGTTTTCAGCTGGACTGATACCCAGAAGTTCACAGACAAGGGGATAGATGTCGACGGAATTGAAAGGAGCCGCTTTGTAATTCTTCTTTATATTCGGACCTCTTGCATAGAAAATGGGTTTCATAGAGGAAAGGCCATTATCATATCCGTGCGTGCCCTTCAAATTGGTCCATTTGCTTGCGTTCTGAAAAAAAGAAAAAACACATAGCAACATTATAAAAATGGACGTTAAATATGTAAGAATTCAATAAACAAGTCCATGGCTTCTAATATAGAGTTAAATAAATGGTATAAATATGTTTAGCTCTAACATTTGCAATCCACTTGTAGTCACGTTACGTTACACTGTTAAGGTTAACACACATTTAATAACACTCTATATATACTTAATTGATCTCACGTGTTAATAACACTAGGCAAATCAGGGAATAAGTTGTGTGCAATATGTTTTATTTATTTGTTGTTTGTGTTTCATTTGTAGAAAACACTGAAATTCATTATGTTTAAACCAACCAAAGACGTTAAATATTGTTTGGCAGTTTTCTGTTTTAAAAATCTCGAATAATTTATAATTACCTTATAAATTAAAATGTTAAACAATCTTGCATAAAAGCAATTAAAACGATCAACATATGAAAAATACGATAACTAACAAATGTCAAACCTCGACAATGAGCCAGCCTTCATCGGCAACAGCCAGAATGGGCAGGATCCTTCTATTGTTTTTATAGTGCCAGTGATCGGGGATATCCTCCTTCAGATACACCTTCATATGGGAGATGTTAGTCATGTTGTTGTACATCTCTAATGTCTTTTCTTCTACGGGTTGGATGTTTGCCGTTGGACCTAGTACTGTTGCTCTAACAACAGCTGATAAATCAATAATGGTTGATAGATCTATGGCTTTGGTCTTGATGTCAACATCCACCATTCCGTGGTCGCTAGTAATGATAACGTTAACCTTCTCCCATAGACCATTATCGTTGAATTTCTTAACGATGTAGCCAAGCAGTGTATCCATGTCCGCAACTTTTTTCAAAACTTCCTGAGAATTTGCACCGTACTTGTGACCTGTAAAATCTGGTTCGTGAAAGAGAAGCATAGCCAGATCGATGTTAATGCTATCATTCGACAACCATTCAGTCACAGTATCAACCCTGTATTCGAATGGGACGCTTTCGTTATGGGCGATATATATGTTGGGTCTTAGTCCTCTGATTTTGGCTTCGCTGCCAGGCCAAAGGTACACGGCACTGCTTAGTCCATGTTTCCGAGCTGTAACCCATAATGGTTCACCGCCATCCCACCATTTGCTGTCAAGGTTACCCTTTTTAAACGTGCTATTGAAGACTGGGTCGTACATGCTTTTGGCAACAATTCCATGACTTTCTGCATACAGTCCTGGTACACCATGAAAAAGAGTTGATAAAGTACATTAATGAAGTGGTACCGGATTGTGTCGAGGATAGGGGATTATAATAAAGTTATTTTTGAAATAACTGATGCCTGCGGATACTTTCTTTATACGGGCAGACGTTCAGAAGGATAAGTTTCTGTCTAATTTTGGGAGAATAAATGTCAAAATTTAACAAAATCGCTAAGGAGAGACAATGTATGTTACCATTTTCTAATGCTTTTTTCATTTTGTAATGATAATTATGGTTTAACTTATTGATATATTTTGGTGTACATTTCTAAGGTTTATCGTTATGGCTGCCCATTTACTCTTTTATAAATGTCAATTAATTGAGTAAAAACACCAACCAAAGCATGTTGTGGTATTAGATGTAGTCTTGGAGGATTGACAATTAACTTAAAATACTCTCAAAACCTTCGATTTGGTACCCTTGCTGATATGGTTTGAAGATGTTACCTTTTTTAACATTTTGGCATGTTCCCCTGAAGCTCTCCGAGGTCTCAGAATGATAAGATTAATGGCCAGATTTGCTTAAAGTACTTGCAAAAACGTTCAATGTGAAGGGACTCTTTCCGTAAGTAAAGCATATATGGAGCGTAAGAAAATAACTCTCAGATTTATATTCAGTGAAATGTGTACATGAAAACAAGAGCATAGACCCAAATAAGTCTGATAATAATAAAGCAGTAATAAAATCGAGAATTTGAAATTAAAATAAAACGATTGTATTTGTTGTTTGTAAACATTGCTGGGACCGCACTATTTATAGTTCTGTTGCTCACGTGACATCCATTAGCGCATTATGTTTGATCATAGTAGGTATTGCGTTACATCACTAACCCGTCAGGCTAAATTGGTTTCGCGCTCGTCTATAATTACCCGCAGGGTAAGGTAATTTTAGTGTCGGTTTGGAGTTCAAATCCACGAAGCGGTAGGTTTCTGTATTGCTATTGAATTGCGTCAGAATATAGTGTTTTATTTAATAAATATTTAATCATGGTAGTTGTGGAATTTTACTCAACGTAATTTGTTTTATAAGCTAAAAGTTGGGTAACTTTGTTGTCCCTTTAAATACCCATGATGACACAGTTTGATAATGACCCATTTGTTTTTCCACTGAGGTCCCCTTCTCTAGGACTTCAAGCGCAATCATCGAACGTCACGTTATATAGATAGATATTTTATTCAAACATAAGGCATTACGCCCAACAGTTCACATGCAAATAGTACATACATATAAACATGTATATGTAATACACACAATATTTTCCATTAATGACAATTTGTATAATTTCATAGGTGAGTTTCAAGATCATCTGTATATGCAGCGAGTACGTACTCCCTGGTATATGTTACTAGTTAAAAAGTATTTGAAAACTCTTAAGTATATAAGTGTTTAATATATATTTTTATATTAATATTCCTAAGTACTGATCAGAACACATTTATATATTTGGACAAAAATGGAGAAAAGTAATATTTATTTATAAAACATGTCGTTTCAAAACTCTTACTAATGAAAACTGACAGTTTCTTTAATAAACTCTTGTTTTCTGTTGTCATAAGTTCAGTATATTGTGGTATGTTTGGCCGTTTCCAAAAATATTTGTTAACATATTCTTTTCTAATATCATGATATAGTGAACACTCCAATACAAAGTGAAATTCGTCTTAAATATTCGATGAAAATACACAACACAAAGAGTGGTGCATATAGGATAGTTAGGGCGATGGTAAGATGCGATGGTCGATAGTAAGATGCGGTGGTAAGATGCGATGGTCGATGGTAAGATGCGATGGTCGATGGTCTATTGCATCTTACCATCGGCCATCGCATCTTACCATCGACCATCGCATCTGACCCGACCATCGACCTAGTAGGGGACTGGTTAGTTTAAATTTTAAGAATACACAACCTCTCCATTGTCCTGTCTTCAGTGAATGAGCTGGGAGATATAACTCCCGTATGATGTAGCATGCTGTACATCTCCGTCTAAATGTGGTTAGTTAACGATGTCCAAGTTAAAGTCACCTCTCTTATCATCGCTTTTATTATGTATGACATTTGAAATCGGAGATTGCTGCTATGGTATCCGACCAGTTGGCTGTTCAATGTGAGCTCTGTTTGGGAGATATTAGTGACCACATGCGAAAAGAACGAATTATCAACACAGAGTATGTCGTCTATGTATGCAACGATGTGCTATTAAACGCATTTATTTCTAATAATAATTTCTCCCTTGCTAGTAGGTTCATCAAAAAATATTGTTCATAACGGTATAAAAAATGTGGTGCACAGTTATTACCCATAAGAATAACAATAACCTAACGGTCAACGGATTTACCGCATCTAATAAAGAACTAATCTAAAAGAAAAAAAAGTGCTATACACACACATAAGCCCAAGTCCACAAGTTATAAGTATGTTTAGGGGCGTTTCTAAAGAGGCTCCTGCATTATTACACTCTAGAAAGGTAGTTCATTCTGTAGCGCATGTCTTCTGTACAAATTGAATCAATTTCTCTTTTGATCAAGTTATCTGGTAGAGTGGTGTATAGTGTGGCATGCACATCTACAATCCCTATAAAAGACATGTACTAAGCTATAATACCGTAACCCGTTTTAGAAATATAAAAAATGATTCGTTTACATGCAGTGTGAAATATTGGGATTGAATCATTATTTATTGATATCCATAAATTCATAATTATAATATATAATAAGATACCTATAAATCGATTTGTAGACATCGTTAAATGAATTATGTACACTGTATCCAGTGAATTATCGATATCTTGTATTCGATCTTAAGATAAATAATTGAAATAAGGATATCCTATATTCGAATAATAGATATCTATAATTAAATTAAATATATGTTTAAATCAAGTCGAATTACTGATTCCATAAATCCGTTCCTGGTTTCCTGGTTTCCTGTCTCTTTTACTTTAACTAAATTAATGGCTGATCCCTTACATTTATCCAGCTTTACAATTACCATTAAATTCACACTCATTTATGGATATCCATAATGAATTTAAAGATAAAATATATAACTGGATTAATGCATGTCTTTAAATGGCATATCGATAGCTTTAATTCAAAATAAGATATCCGTAAAAGCTGGTAAAATAATGATATATATAATGGATACCCATTTATCGCTGATAAGATATTTATCTATACATTGATGTAGGTATATCTTAAAATGAAATATGGATATCTTTAAATCGATATCAGACATCTATAAATATTTAATGATATCCATAAATAATATAAGATATATTATATAATCGATTTATGGATATCTGTTATTCATTCATGGATATCTATAATTTATGTATGGATATCCATAAATAATGAAATAAATAGTAAAACGGTCCCTCAACGTGACATACTTTGGTTTTACACATACGTTGGAAAACTAAGACATTATTAATAGATGTGTGTTATAAGGGCACCAAACCTCACACTTACTCTATTGTCGTCCCAACAAAACCGGACAGTAAATTAAGATATCCCCACGAGGTCATATTCTATATAAAAAAAAAAGCCAACATTAATAGGAAATATAAGCCTATTTTGATTAGAATGAATTTAGGTATCAAACTAAACGTTTTAAAATGTTTAATTTGAGATAAAGTTTACTCACCAGTCGCAAGCGTATAATGACACGGGAATGCTGTGATAAACGTGCTGTTTATAAAAGGTGCCTTCACTCCGTTCTGTGCAAAAGCGTCAAAGTTTGGCGTGTGCACTTGGTTCACATAATCTCATCTAAATCCATCCATGGATATTAACAACACTTTAGATCCCAGCACCTGGTTAAACGTACAAACTAAAAGAAGCGCTAAAATATAAAACGCCATTTTGGTTTTCATATTTCTATCATTAGAGATATATCAGCACTACGCATTTGTATATGTATACATACTGCAGTCTGTTCCACAATTCCAGAACGGTTACTCATCTAGGTCATGCTACAGATCTCTGATATACCATTAGTTCCAGCAGGAACTGACCACTGCCATTTAATAGTGGCCAGCAATGATATTTTATTACTACTGCATGGTATAAACCAGTATTTTCTTGCATACCGCGGTTATCCGGCATACCGTGGTTATCCGCGTTTTGAATTGGTGATCGAAAGCCTGATCTTACAGGGGTAAGTCAAGTGATATTAAAATGACAGTTGATGACGTCATTGTGTAAATAAACATGCAAAACGTTAATTTTAATTTGTTTAATCGGAACTTCGGCAGAGCCTCGTTTCCGATAAAAGCAAGTATACCTCATGTTGGAATTCCCGATTTTCACCGGATACCCATAAACGATTCGTGCATTCAATCTCGAAACATGTTCAATGTATACAGTACACAGCAGTTCTGACCATAAAACAAACAGATAAGTTGAAAACAATAGTTTAAACGGGTTGTGTTTAACAGCAATGTTTTCAGTTTGTTCATGCATGAATCAAACCAATGGCTGATCGGGTACATTTCATTAGCTATTAAAAATATGATGTGCTCTTTAACTGGTGCAAGTTAAAAATAGTGTTATGGAACATTGATTAATAATGATGATTAATAAAAAAAAATAACATTTTATTAAAATGAAAGCCCAAAATGATAAATAAGACTTAAGGCATCGTATGAATTAAAGGGACACACGACAATCTTGCTTTTATAAAAGCTCACGGCGTCCCGTTAGTTTGTACATTACCTGCATTTGTACAATCATAAATATTAATAATTAATTATAAGAACAATATAAAAAAATTGTTTGTTTTTTTCTTATTATTAACTGTTGATTATATTCCGCCAATGATATAATTAATCTATGGTAGAATAAGACGAAAACTAAAAACTCAAAATTTATTTAATTACATGCTGGTAGGTTTGAAGACAAAATGATATTGGATAAATAAATCCAGACACTGATTTCAATGCTTGATAAACATTCCAAGAGTGGCATATGTCCCTTTACGCCTCACTAGTGAATTAATCAACACTATATAATATATGTAGAAACGGTCACTTGTGGACCACTGCAAACATACTATACAATGTCCATTGGTCTTTAAATCTCCCCTCAATCTGCAAACCTTCCTATGAAGCTCAGAATATCCACAAAAAATCAAAAGTTGACCAGATTAAAAAAAATTAAATTCCAGTCTTTTTCAGCACCCCTCAAAACTAGCTCCATTTCACTGATAATTCAACTGTATTCCTACCCATTTTCAAATTATCATATCTTCCTCGAAAATCACCCAGTGGCATCCAAACTTGGCAGAAGTCATGAACATGTTCCAATATTGTCACCTGAAGGCAGAAATAAGAGAATGATTGCACATTTCCAAGTTGAGAGCAAACCGATTAACACAGCCCTAGTTTTTTACGGTGTAGGAATCTTCCTACCGTCATGGTCAAGGGAGGTAATTCTGTAGTGAGACCTTTAATGTTATGCACCAAAAACTAGCCGAGTCATGAGGGACAGGTGATTTCAAATCAGAGAATCTAACCACTCGGCCGCGGACGCCCCTCGTCCATTAGAAAGTGTTAGTTTTGATGCATCAAACTGACTCATTAACGCATTTACCATGGCATCTACACCACACTAAATCTGATTATGGCATCATATAACCAAATATCTGTTACATAATTCATAGAATTGATGAACATTTATAGCATTACAAACGCTCCCTTAGTTTAAAAAATTTCGATTTATAATAACAATACATCCACATTGTAACAACGCCAAAGGTAACAACCGCCGCTAAAGGTAACAATTCCGTCAAAGGTAACTACCGCCGCTACAGGTAACAATTCCGCCAAAGGTAACAACCGCCGCTAAAGGTAACAATTCCGCCAAAGGTAACTACTGTCGCTACAGGTAATAATTCCGCCAAAGGTAACAACCTCCGCTAAAGGTAACAATTCCAACACTAAAGGTAACAACCTCCGCTAAAGGTAACAATCACCTCTTCCACTAAAGGTAACAACTTCCGCTAAAGGTAACAATCGCCTCTTCCACTAAAGGTAACAATTGTCTACGCTAAAGGTAACAACGTTTTTCAAAATCTACAGTTTCAATGAAAATTTTGTTAACAGGTTCTTGTTAGTTGCTGAGGCACTTGATTCGCTTCCAACCGATGCGACATTAACATCATACATAAATAAAAGGGAGGGCGTGTGTGTGGTGGCGGGGTGTTCTTCGTAATTTTACCATATATTTTAATTCAATACTAATTATTATGGATTGATCTCAACAATAAGGAAAAATGTCAAACAATTTATTTTGAACTCGAGAAAAACACGCTTGGGATATATAACCTGATCGGGTTTATTTTACAATCATCAAACATCACGTTCATTGTTTTCTATATGTAGGTTCTATTATATCCTTGCATTGGGTTTCAAAAAAAGTTATCTGATAGGTCACGTACGATGTCTTTCAATGATATAGGAAACATAAATATAGTGTATTCCACCTTATGATAAAATCAGCAAATTGAATTGAAATAAAGCTCTGTCACAGAGACACATGGACTACAATTCATTTATTTTATATTCATTTATGTCAACGGCCACTGATTTCTTTTACATGGAATACCTAGAACTGTATTGATCCATGCTCAAGGGATGAACTTACGCCCAAAATTTTTAAATCTGACATTGCTTGAATAGCCCATACTTTCTTAAAGAGTCAACGTGGCGGAATATATGGATGTGTTTCACACATTGGTCCAATATAAATGCAACGGAGTCGATAAGCCCATATACTTCTTAGGAATTAGGGCTCGATCTGGCTTGATTTAAACAGCGACCAGCGTTTCATTCAACGATTGAATCTGTCATTTATATGGTATGTAGTTATGTAGTTTATCGATTAACCATAATCACAGACTTACTCATCTGAAATTCCTGTCAACCACGGTCCAGCGGGGGTGGCTTTGGCTCATATGCTGGAGGTCGTGGGCTCGATCCCCAACCGGGTCACACCAAATACTTAACTAGTAGCTCCATTGCTTGACGCTTATGATATAAGCGTTATGCTATGACTGGTCGGTCCGATGTCAGTTTAATGTGACTGGATGAGCCATGGCATGTGTCTACGACGTGATCCACTCCCATATATATGCACTATTTATGCACACTGCAGGTACTTAGAGTATTTTAGCATATGTTCTTCCATTTTTTACTAATGCACAGGTTTTCAGTATACATTCTTACATACTGAAAATAATATTCTGATTAAAATAACATTTGTGTTTAAAGATTTGACATCAATATGTGTAACATCTCGTTGTGATATAATCACAATATATTATAAATAAATCTATAATCCCAGGGCTTATCTTAATCAGAAATCTTCATCATGCAAATGCATGCATAATTATTTACACGGCTGTTCATTTGACGAACTAACATCATTAGCAAAGGAATCGCTAATCCCAGAGCAGCTTATCTTAATCTCCATTAAAACAATATACAAATATAACACAATTATAATACATTTGAATATGTTCAGGTTATATATTTATAGCGTATGGTCCCAATACCCACCCTACCATCCAGCAACCTACCCACATTTCCACCCTACCAAAATGAAACCACCCAATCACCCATTCGACCATCCATCAATCCACTACCCATTCAGTTTCATTTAACCATCCATCCACCAATTCACTCTTCCGAAAATATTGTACCATTATATGATTCCACAACTTATTTTTTAATCATAAATCATAATCATCAAATTAATCCATTGTTATAAAACGATTCATCCTGTCACTAATTTATCAATCACGCAATCGTTTAATCAGTTTTAAACATTAAATCACTTTATTTTTCATATTAATATGAATATATCCTAACTATTATTGTTTTCTAATTTGCACACTAGTATGTTTCTTCCTTCTACACATTTTTCATGATTAATACCAGTGACATCTCACAATCAATGCTAATTCAATGCAACCAATTATAGTTATTTAAGATTAAAAAAATAATTTGAATGCACCTCATTGCGAAGAACCTGATTAAGGAAATGACCTGGACCAATAACAATTAAGGTAAACAATTTTAAGATCAGGCCAGGCCAGGCCAGGCCAGGCCAGGACAATAAGGTCAAGCTAGTCAGGCCAAGCTATATTTCAGTGTATGTCCACGGCGCTGTTCATTTGACTAACTTATGATGGCTGATATGTGCCATCTCGTCTTTTCGTTATTTCGCCGCAAAATAATGCCTAGCGAAATAACGCCGGGCGAAAACACGCCGGGCGAAATAATGAAAAGACGAAAAAACGCCGAGCGAAATAACGAAAAGACGAAAAAATGCCGGGCGAAATACCGCCGGGCGAAAAGGCGCCAAGCGAAATAACGAAAAAACGCCGGGCGAAATAACGCCAAGCGAAAAGACGACAAATAGTCAAAATGCCGTGCGGAAAGACAAAACCCCGCCAGGTCATGTGGAGTCCGCTTTCGTTCATCCGAGAATCGGACCGCGATTAGAAACAACTCACAAGTGCTAGGAGGTGTGGGTAGCTGGGGTAGAATAGCGTGCATGCTCAATTCCTCACATGTTGATTGCTTGGACTTGATAGCGTGTTTGTTGCTAGGAGCTGTGAATAGCTGGAGAAAGCTAGATGTGGGTAGCTAGGGTATCAGTTGTTTGTAGCTGGTGTAGGATAGCTTGCTCGGTGTAAGGAGGCGTGAGTTACCTGGGTATTATAGCGTGCTATGAATTGCTTGGGTAGGATAGTGTGCTCAGTATTAAGAGACACTAATAGTATTGGTAGGAAGAATTAGTACTTTGGGTAGGACAGCGTGCTTGGTGAGGTGTGGATAGCTGGGATAGGAGTGAGTGTTCGGAGGAAGGTTGTGTGAATACTTTGGATAGGATAGCGTGTTGGGTGCTAGGTTGTGTGAGTATCTGGGCACGCTTTACCACCTCAGCAACCCACACCTTCTAACACGTGTGAATTGTTTCGAGTCGCCGTCCGACACTCGGATGGGCCAAGGCGGACTCCATAGAACCAGTCGCGTGATTTTGTCTTTTTGCTCGGCGTTCTGACTATTTGTCGTCTTTTCGCTTAGCGTTATTTTGCCGGGCGTTTTTTTGTTTTTTCGTTATTTCGCTTGGCGTTTTTTCGCCCGGCGTCTTTTCGCCTGGCGTTATTTCGTTATTTCGGCCGGCGTTTTTTCGTCTTTTCTTTATTTCGCTCGGCGTTTTTCCGTCTTTTCGTTATTTCGCCCGGCGTTATTTCGCTTGGAGTTATTTCGCGGCGAAATAACGAAAAGACGAGATGGCACATATCAGCCACCATACTAACTAACATCATCACAGAAGCAGATCAATTCACTCAGTAATTCTGGTCGTTAACTGCTGATTCATAACATTAGGACCTGTGTCTTATCGATCTCATTTCCACACTCTGTTGGGTCTGGTACAATTATTAGCATATCCTCTCCAAATCAGTAACTGACATGCACACTTGATAGATGAAGTAAAATTCATATGTTTGGGGTGGGCGAGGTGGGGGGAGGGGAGCGTAACTTCCTTGGGTTTAAACTCTTGTTTTCAAGTACAATTTGTTATTCCCATCGTGTTCAGAGACCTACATTTATCGGACAGATAATTCTTAAGCTTCACCAGCACTGCTCATCATTACTGTATAGATGCCATTTTCTTGCAAAATCTAGATTAATCTGTGCGAATCTAAATGCTTTTCTTGCCAGTCTCAAAGAAAAGTATTTCCACAGCAACATGGTCACAGTGGTATATTAGTAATTTAAGTACATCCGTGTCATATCTAAGAAGTACAACAACAACACCTTGTCTGGCTTTGAACGTGGCTGTATAACAATAAATGAATAAGTATGATGGTATCGGCTTTCTCATGGTTAGATTCAAAATCTTCAATGACATCAACACAGGCATGTCAATGGTTGGTATACATAATATTGATCCTCTCCAAGAAGTTCATGGGCACTTCCAGCTAGATGGTTTGTACAATATTTCCTTTACTCTTGCTACTTGTAAGAACCTTTTTCTAGGCATGAATGATCATTTTTTCCTGTATGTGAGATGGTATATAAAGCGAAATATTCTTTCCACGTTTCTCACGAGTTGAGCTATTAGGCTTTTTTCGTCCTGCTCAAAAACAACATGGACGCTTTTAATATCCACACTTCTGTATAAGTATGTGCATTGGAAACAATGAAGTAACTGTATGTTTTTTTTTACTAAAAACGACATCGGCTGTAAAATTTAAATAATTCCATTGATGCTATGCACTTCATCGATACTCCTTAAACACGATATTGGTGGAATTTCTTTCATGTTTTTCATGATATCGGCCTGTTTGTTTGCAACCATTTTCCCTCATCACAAACATAACTCAACGTAACAGCTCATTCTCCAAAGTCATAACTCTTTCCAGTGGGGTATTTTTGTAATTATTGTATGGTCATTAGCCCTACATACATATCTTCCTCATTAATTAGGATATCTTTTGATTAGCATTTCACATAATCTTTAATTTACTATTTGTCATTGTCTTTTTCAGTAAAGCATCAAAAAACTCTTATTGAGCTTCTCCTGTCCTTCGTATACTATTAAACGTTCAGTAAAACATACAAAAATGGCGGCCATCTTGGATGCCATATTGGTTTACTCGGTTCGCCCTCATTTTTGCCAATTTATGGTGATTGTCTGATAAACTTTAAACCAAACGAACATTTTGATATATAACATGTTTTGTTCTATTTTTGTTTCCACCTTCCCCTTAAAATAATCATCGATCTTGGCCACGATCACCCTACTATTCAGGCAACACGTATTTCTTTCTTTTGTTAGATATAGACATTAATTTTAAAAGTTATTAAATGATCAAGATATATCCAATTTGTTTATTCAGCACTTGGTGGCCTATATCATTTTGAACATTAAACCCTTCGAATATATTTATATTTCAATATTGAATGATATTGCCTTACGTCGAAAGTCGAAAAGCAAATATTGGCCGGATAATTACGGCAATTGTTCCTTGTGCATACATTATATATTTGAGAGGTGTTATTGTTTACGAATGATCATTCCTGCCGTACATTACATAGGCGTAGGAAGGTTTCAGATACTCGGGAGGCAGGTTGGGCCCAAATGAACAATTTCAATTTTTGATAAGTTTGTCTCCCTTCATTTTGCTTGTCACATATTTTAATGAAAACATCTACTTTTCTTTGTCAATTGATTAGTGTTATGCCCTGCCGGCCACAATCACTTGTGTTGGGTCAAAACATAAATTGGCAAAATTATGTGGTGGGAAGTGGATTGATTGATTGAATTGGATTTTATAGTCGCACCAACAGCTAAGGTCATATGTCAGACTTTCCAGCTTCCATTGGTGGAGGGAAGACCCCAGGTGCCTCTCCGGGCTATTTTCGTGTACGGGCGGGCACCTGCATAGAAACCACCGACGTTCCGCAAGCTAGCTGGATAGCTTCCTCACATAAAGATTCCTAGGCCCCTGAGGGATCGAACCTACAGCGGTGAGGGTCAAGTAATTTTGCAAGTCAGAGACGTTAACCACTCGGCCATGGACGCCCCGGTGGGAAGGTGGAGGAAAACATATACCGGGCCCACCCTGTCAGATTATTGAGATGGGCCTGCCCTCCAATCTCCCCCACCCCGTTCCTACGGCTATGCATTAATATGAGCATAGTATGATCGAAACAATGTCTAGACAATTTACATCAATAAGTATTAGTGGTTGCAGATTCAGCCCCATTTCCATTCAACATGAGTTTATGTTCATCATTCAGTGTGCCTTTGCAGTCTGTTGATGTATTCTCGATTGAGGATGGGGTCCGTACAACATATAAAGTTGTGTTATTAGCTCTACTGTCCGAAGGCCAGCAGAGTTTTGGCCAGTAGAGCTTATCGGATTGACGAGTGTCCGTCGGACGACAGACGGACGACGGACAACTCGCCATCCCATAAGCTCTGCTGGTCGATCTTTTTCATACTTTAACAAATTGTTGTTATCAATGAAAGCTCGGACGCGTTCGAAAACCAGCTAGATCGGACCAGTAACACCGGAGTTATGGCCCTTGATTTAGTTAAAATTGCTGTATTTGGCTTCGTTAACACGATAGGGCCTTACTTCTTATCCGATCTTTTTCAAACGTTACCAGATTGTTGATATCAATGGAAGCTCATACGATTTCAAAAATCAGCTAGTTTGGTCCAGTAACACCGGAGTTATGGCCCTTGATTAAGTTAAAACTCCTTTATTTTGCCTGGTTAACACGATAGGGCCTTCAATTTCCATCCGATCTTTTCAAACTTGATCAGATTGTTTATATCAATGAAAGCTCGGAAGAAATCGAAACCAGACCGGACAAGCAACACCAGAGTTATGGCCCTTGAATTTTTTAAATATGTAAAATGCTATATTGGGAACTTTAGTCAAACTCATGGTTTCCGCTCAATAACTTTTGTTAGGAATGAGATATTGCGATAAAACTTGCAGGGTAGGTAGCTTATTTGGAAAGGAATGTTTGGGTTGCATTTGGGCCTCTGGGGTAAAGGTCGCTGTTATTAAAAATAGAAAAACGGTTTCTGCTCAATAACTTGTGTTAGGAGTGAGACATTGCAATGAAACTTGCAGGGTATGTAGCTTATATGGAATGGAGGGTTGGCATTACGTTTGTGGCCACTGGGATGAAGGTCACTGTTACTAAAATAGTAAAATTGTTTCCGCTCAGTAACTTTTATTAGGAGGGATGTATTATGATAAAACTTGCTGGGTATGTAGCTTATATAGAAAGAAGGTTGGTATTGCATTTGAGTCTACTGGAATCAAGGTCAATGTCTCCGTTACTAAAAATAGAAAAATGGTTTCGGCTCAATAACTGTTGTTAGGAGTTAGATACTGGGGCAAAACTTGCAGGGTTGGTAGCTTATATGGAAAGAAAGGTTGGGATTGCATTTGGGCCACTGGGTTTAATGTCAAGGCTGTTGTTACTACAAATAGAAAACAATGTTTCTGCTCTGTATTTTTGTTATGAGTAAGGTGTCGCAATTGTTGTTGAACCTGTTCACCAACCTTCACCAGAATGTTCCTTTTATGAATCTAACAGCATATGCAACATTTTCGGATGCTGTGACATTTCGACAAAATTCAGGTCATGTCCGGTCTCCGCTACGACATGCGAATTTTGTTTCTTTCCTGCAAGATGTTTACCAAACTTCACCAGAACATTTCATATATGCATCTATCATCATGTACACAATTTCAGGTCGATGTGACCTACTTTCGATGAAATATGAGTCACGTCCGCTCTCCGCTACGACTTGCTTCTGTGTCTCAGAATTTTCACCAAACTTCACCATAATATTCCTCATATGAGTTTAACATCATGTGCAGAATTTGTGCTCTACTTTATGATCTATTTCGTTATGATCTACTGATCAGAAAATATAGCCCACGTGCGGTCTCTGCTATGACAGGCTTATCTTGTTTCTTTCTTCCAGGATGTTCACCAAACTTCATCAGAATGTTCTTTATATGCATCGTATGTAATGTGCAAAATTTCAGGTCGCTGTGGCCTATTTTGAAGAAATATAGGTCACGTCAGGTCTCTGCTACGACATGCGTATCTTGCCTTGTTAAAGCATGATTTTCACCAAACTTCACCAGAATGTTCTTTATATGCATCTAACATCATCTGTCAAATTTTGGGAGACTGCGACCTACTTTCGACGAAATATAAGTCACGTCCGTTCTCCGCTATGACATGCATCCTCCACTGTTAATGACATTAATTTAATATATTTTGGGATTGACATTGATGTTGGTCAAATAAATATTATAATAGGGCACGCCATGTAGGCCATGGCCTTCTAGTTTAAAAGAACTACTGATTGGAATTGTATGTCGACAATCATAGATATAAGATCCATTTTAGCCATTAGAGCGTCCACAGGCGCTTTGGGCCTGGCCTCTTGTTTTTACTTTCCTTTTGGATCAATATCACGAGCCCAATATAGGTGACTTTGAAGTAGAATGCCGCTTAAGTCGGTGTAAGCGGGCTTGAGAGGTGTTGCGTCAGACATTACCTCTCATGAACAGACTCAATAAAACGGAATCGGCTACTTTATCCTCTTGGTTGTGTTTGTTGCTTCCAACATCGACAGTGGTAACATTACGTGGTACCGCCTTAATTCCATTAAGCGATGGGAAAGCTTATATTAGCAGGATTTTATAATGGATATTTCGACAATAAAACACGTTTAAAAAATGCTATAACCTGTTTAATATTACCTATTAAATGTTCTAATTTTACAATATGTAAACCTTTTAAGCCGAAATTAAGGTTGTATTTCATATCCTAACCAACCCCGTTTTCGCTTCATGGAGAAGGAGTTGAATGGGGTATGAAGGTTAATACTCGGACACGTAATGATTGGTTAATTATTTTGTTCTTATCCAAGCTTTTATATAGATATAGTTGTATGAAATAAAAAAAGGTTAGATAATTTCGCTAATCGGTATCTTACAAGTATACAGACGACACACGTGTTGCCCTATGATTACATTCCTACAAACCTTAAACAAATAGTGTATGTATCTCACCGATGCTTAAGTAAATAATGATAACATAACAGCGTTAAATGCATATATCACCAAACACGTATATACAAGTTCAAACTTGTTTTCTCTCGCAGGTGTTAATGTCACACAGATGTTGTCAATTATTTCTGAATGTACAAGTTTGCATTAACTGTCTATCGATGCGAATGACATCGTCTTGATGGCCACAGTACATAGTATCAATACTGGTAATGTGACAGTTGATGACGTCACGGCAGCCGATGTTTTTACAATAAAACTCTGAGTATTTTCCAGAGTACCATTGTTTGCAGCTGGATTGATACCCAGAAGTTCACAGACAAGGGGATAGATGTCGACGGAATTGAAAGGAGCCGCTATGTAATTCTTCTTTATATTCGGACCTCTTGCATAGAAAATGGGTTTCATAGAGGAAAGGCCATTATCATATCCGTGCGTGCCCTTCAAATTGGTCCATTTGCTGACGTTCTGCAGAAAAAAAATACAACATATAGCAATATTATAAAAATGGACCGTTAAGAATGTATGAATTCAGTAAACAATTCCATGGCGTGTAAAACAGAGTTAATAAATGGTAGAAATAATGTTTAGCTCTAACATGTGCAATCAACTTGTAGTCACGTTACGTTACACTGTTAAGGTGGACAAATGCATATGTCTGTTAACACACATTTAATAACACTATATATATATACTAAATAGATATCATGTGTTTACAACACTAGGCAAATCAATGAATAAATTGTGTGCAATGTGTTTTATTTATTTTTTGTTTGTGTTTCACTTAAGTGAGGAAGAGTCGATTCTTACGGATGGCGGGAGGTGTACAGTACTGGTTCTACCCAGGAACAGTTGGTGGTCTGCCTCCACCACAAAAAATCGACCGTCATATATAACCTTTCATGTGTTGAAAATGACGTAAAACACAATACAAACAAAACAAACAAACAATTCACTTATAGAAAACTCATGGATGTTTTTCCTTTTGTGTTAAAGACGTAAAGTCATGTTAGGCTTTTTTTCACATCTCTAATAATTTGATATTACCTTATAAATGAATATGTTATACCATTTTTTATAAAAGCAATTGAAACGATCAACATATCATAACTATAATAACTAACAAATGACGACAAACCTCGACAATGAGCCAGCCTTCATCGGCGACAGCCAGAATGGGCAGGATCCTTCTATTGTTTTTATAGTGCCAGTGATCGGGAATATCCTCCTTCAGATACACGTTCATATGGGAGATGTTAGTCATGTTGT
The DNA here is from genome assembly GCA_037043455.1 of Cyrtodaria siliqua. Taxonomy (NCBI): domain Eukaryota; kingdom Metazoa; phylum Mollusca; class Bivalvia; order Adapedonta; family Hiatellidae; genus Cyrtodaria; species Cyrtodaria siliqua. The sequence goes on along the minus strand of JAWPHD010008928.1, from coordinate 89,161 downwards.
TGTACATCTCTAATGTCTTTTCTTCTACGGGTTGGATGTTTGCCGTTGGACCTAGTGTTGGCGCTCTTTCGACAGCCGATAAATCAATAATGGTTGATAGATCTATGGCTTTGGTCTTGATGTCAACATCCACCATTCCGTGGTCGCTAGTAATGATAACGTTAACCTTCTCCCATAGACCATTATCGTTGAATTTCTTAACGATGTAGCCAAGCAGTGTATCCATGTCCGCGACTTTTTTCATTACTTCTTGGGAACTTGCGCCGTATCTGTGACCTGTAAAATCTGGTTCGTGAAAGTAAAGCATAGCCAGATCGATGTTAAAGCTATCATTCGACAACCATTCAGTCACAGTATCAACCCTAACTTTGAATGGGACGCTTTCGTTGTAAGCCATATATATATTTGGACTCAGTCCTCTAATCTCGGATTCGCTGCCGGGCCAAAAGTATACGGCACTGTTTAGTCCATGCTTCCGAGCTGTAACCCATAGTGGTTCACCACCATCCCACCATTTGCTGTCAAGGGTACCCATGTTGAATGAGCTATTGAAGACAGGATCGTACATTTTGTTGGCAACAATTCCATGACTTTCTTCATACAGCCCTGGAACAACATGAAAAAGAGTTGATAAAGTATGTTAATAAACTGGTGCCTGATTTATCGACGATAGGAAGAGATTATAATTATAAATAATTTTGAGACAAAAATGTCAAAATTGAAGAAAATTGTTGCAGAAAGAATACATATTGTATAACGCATTTTCTGATACTTTAGGAAGAGAATTTTGTCGTTTTGTTTATTGTTCTTGTTTTTTGGTTATATATTTTGGTGTAAACTTATAAGGCTTATTATTCACATAAATATAAGATATTAATGATAAATATATTCGCCTGCATTAAATATCTTGACGTGCATTTAACTAAAAACTATTATTTTACTTCAGTACACAGTATTTAGGACTGATGTATTATTCCGCCAGTTTTGTAGGAATTCTGGGTGTCAGATAAACGTTCCTAAGACAAATCAGGAGTTACGTCATGTAACGCGGGCAACAAATACAAACAACGTATTCGGTTAGAAATGGCCCTGGCACGTATTCGGTTGGTAGGAGGACCCCTTATGTTCACGGACGGTTTCACGTAACACCTGGACGTCCTGTTTTAGGACGGTTGTTGGTCAATACAGTCTCTCTCGGACGATGAAATAGTTTTGTTATATTGCATGTATGCACGCCAAGGTGAACAGACACAATACGCTTCGAAACTCCGTTCAACGGCTATCTGACCGCTCATTCACACTTTTCTTTACTTTATCGTGGCATAAAGAAAACCTTACTAAATGTGACAAAAACGCTGCATTCTTGAAAATTGATGTCGTGCGACAAAAATAAGAAAGAAGTCGCATGTGTTCCCGAGTACATATGTCACCACTCCAGCATCACGTACGTGGATCTGTTAAATTTTGCATTTCGTTCTTTAAACTTAAGAATAATTTTCAAATGGAAATATGGTGGAGGTATCGGTGGCGTTTTTCGATCGCTGGTAAATTAACAAAATATTATTTGAACAAATAATACTTCATATATACTGACCTAAAACAAGTTGCGTTTCTTTTTTCCTTAAGTATAGAATAAACAGCACAGCACGCATATGAGGATAACGCAGAAAAATAAATGAAATATTTAATTCGTAGACGACCAGAGTAGAATCTTTGACTGCATGGGAATTAATTTGGAACGGAAGATGTCAAATTTGCCAACAAGAACTGAAACTGCACGACGTCTTCCAGGAGCTTTGGTATGAATTGTGGAACCAAATCAAACGTTTTGAAAAGTGTCTAATTTGAGTAAATATATATAAAGATCACTCACCAGTCGCAATCGTGTAATGGCACGGGAACGTCTTCGTGATGAAGGTGTTATTTATAAAAGGTGCCTTCACTCCGTTCTGTGCAAAAGCGTCAAAGTTTGGCGTGGAAACTTTGTTCACATAATCCCATCTAAATCCATCCATGGATATTAACAACACTTTAGATCCCAGCACCTGGTTAAATGTACTTACTAAAACGAGCACTAAAATATAAAACGCCATTCTGGTCTTTAGTTTCTATCATTCGCTTAAATCTAGATTGCACACTGGCGGTTTTCGCTCGCACATTTCTAGGTCACTAGGTGTTGTTATCACAGATGAATAACTGATACGGATGAAAGCTGCATTTAGGTATGAAAGCACTAATTATTTCCCCCATAGACACCAATGTTAACGTGTCACATATTAATGAGTTGCTGCAAATTCAACTCAAGTATGGATAATGCAGCAGTGTAATGTTCATATAGAAAACTATTTTTCCACTTGAAAAATCACCAGAAAACGTGGGGTCACAAGACATGTAAGAAAGTTCTTGTTTGTTTACTAAACAGGTCAAGGGTACAGCTGTTTTTATTGATCGACTGTTTTCATTGCTCACAAAGTGTAAGCATAGAGTCGAAATTTCGAAAATGTTCATCAGTGATCCAGTAAAACCTATTAATACGCTTCTTATACATATAACCACAAAATCGAATAGAAATGGGCAGTTTTCCCCTACTTATAATGCCCATTTCTATCGAAAAAGGAGGGATTACTTTTTATTATAGGAACTACATTCGACTACACCTCGGAGGTTTACATGTAATTGGTGGTGGTAAACCTTTACATTAGCTACTGAAAAAAGGGGAACTATTCTGCAGATAATTCCCTTGCATCTTGCTTGTATAACCAACTTGTTATACGTGATGTATCACTAATTTTCAAACAGTTCTTCGCTTGAAGCCCGCACTAATAAGTTGTAAGCACTAACTTATTAGCAGTTATGAGTACACAACTTCTAACATAGATTCCGAATGCATAGTCACTATTTTTTCTAAACACTCGGATAAACTTAGTGGCCAAGACTGACCCTTTTCATTAATAATGCGTCTCAGTCCCCTTACAGGTACATAAATAATCAACATTCCACAGCGGTTACCTAAACCCAGGTCAATCAAGATGTCCGCAACACCGTGTGTAATCGTACACCGGATATTGCTACCACTGAATCGGTGAAAATATACAAAATCAGGAAGATAAACGTCAACGTCAACGAGCAGCTGAAAATCGATTGTTTAACGAATACACGTCATTGGTATAGTAATACTTGCTTGCTGTCACTGAATATTTGTACAGCGTATTGCCACAAGTGTGCACGGCATATTGCATTGAAATATATCCGTATATTTCGTTTGCATGTGAGTCAGTAGCCAAAGGTCTAGTACCAAATGACTATTGTTAGTTCCACTTACTCCTAGTGTAATGGAATAAGTTGGACAATACCTAAGGTAAACAATGCGCATGTTTCCTTTATACATATATGCGAATGTTATATACTAGGTTATATACTAGTATGTAACGCCACTCCTCCTCCCCCACTCCTCAATACAATGCATTTTCTTTATAGAAGAAGAAGAAGATATGTGATATTTATATTCTAGGTTATGCATTAATATACTAGTATATTACGTTCGCCCCGTCCTCGCCCCCGCACCCAACCACCCCACCATCCATCACCTCCTCCCCCTCCCGCCCGCCCACACACACATCATTGCAATACGTCGTGCTTTGAACCTATCCGAAAGATATAAATGTAACCCTTTTCAGTGACAGATGTGGGTACAAACCAAAGGACAGGAGTAATTTCAGAAGACACAATAAACGACACATTTCTGTCACTCGTGCTCGTATCAGTAATCCACAGAAAGAGACACAATCATCCACTGGAGGACACAATCATCCACTGGAGGACATAGTCATCCACTGTAGTACAAATTGTGTGCCCAATGTGGAAGAACGTGCAAAAATATATTTCGGCTACAATTGCCCGTCAAAAGTAAGAATGAGCTGAATTTGAGGCACAGGTGCAGCGTGAGTGGCAAAGGATTTATTCAAACTGTTCAGTACTATTCATTATTCTCTGCATTTGAACACCAGCATTGAGAAATGTGAGGGCTTCTTTTTTCTGAGGTTCTTTGAAAAAAACATATGAAACAATGCGCGTCAAGTACAGAGGAGAGGGGGTTGGGTAGGGGTTCTAAGAAATATCAAAATCACGGTTTAACATTAACAGAGTCAAACTTGTATGAATCTCAGTAATATATATACATGTAATTTCCTTTCCTTTAGACGCTTTCTTGGACTGACACTTTGACATTTCAAAGAGTAAATTTTTATCAACTTAACCCCCAGTGCAATTTAGCATTTGTATATGCATATATAACCCAATGCTTGTACACTTATTGTAATAACTGCATTTAACCCTATTAACAACATATGTATGACCCATTAATGTATTTTCAGTTTGGGTATTATGAATATGATAACTTTGCCGAAATTATAGTGTATGCTTAAAGCTACACATTCCCTAGTTTAACTGGTAATAACTCATGAATATGAATGAGTCACGTGTGAAGTAGTTTCAAATCGACTAACACCCCAAAAGTCGGTATATAAGCAGAAATCGATGAGTAACATTTCACATTTGTATTTAACCTCCGTACAGGTAACATCGATAAATATACGGCTTCAGAATATATGTGCACTTGTAAGTTTTGAAGGAAGTACGCTGAACCACTAGACCACGGCTATTTATTGGTATGTTGTATCATTTTTAACACTAAATAGGCATTACGTAATAACAAGCGCGCACACACAAACTCATCAAGCGCTAAATAACAAGTCGAGATCTGGTTGTTTTGAGGCGAAGTATTAGTTTCATATTGATAATATACAGTATTACACCAGGCAATTTTAATTTACACGTGCGACAAGATTAACTACATATGTATTGATCCATCTTGAGTTGCGATCAAATATGTTAAGTAATGTTGCCTCGTAATAAATGGAAGTTAGTATTCTAATTTCTCAAGTAGCGTTATAGTTCAGTGGACAGAGCGCCGGATTTGAAATCGTGTGTGCTAACCTTTTTTTCTGAAAAAAAAATACTGTTATCGGTGTATATGTACGATTTGCACTGGTCGATGTATATACTGTAAATGATTTCCTGCGCTATATGTGCTGGCTTAAATATCCGATTTCGACATGAGCTGGTGAACAAGAAGTTACAAATAAAGACACGCCTACAAAAAAGAAATCGATTGATATAGAGACTATGTAGCTTTAAGAACTAGTATGTATTATGTTTCATATATGTGATTCATTATTTCTAATAAATATCTACACATTTCAAGTACCTTCCTCTTTTTTCTAAATAAGACTTGATCATAGTGCAGCAGTGTTATCATTCTAGTAATTATGGATGGCGAGTTGTCCTTTGTCTGTTAAATGTTGCCTCGTTGAGATGATATGGCCTTCGTTCTTCATGCTATATACTAAGAGAGGTTGTTGATATCACTGCACGTTCGGACATGTTCGAAAACCAGCTAGATCGGATTAGTAACGCCAGAGTTATGACCCTTGATATTTTAAACATGCTTTATGTTGCTACCTTAAATGTTTAGCTACTTCATTTTTCATCTGAACTTTACACCAAGCCTCTGTTTATATAACGTGACTGATGTGTTTTTGGCAGCTCATGAATCGTATGAATTGTCCATAATAAATAATTTCACTTTCTTCACTATATCTCATAACTCAATATTTTTACCTGAATGTAGTGAAAAAAAGTGATAATTTTTGTCGTATATACAGTTTTAGAGTGGATGTCGTACATCAACTACATCATCCCTGAAAAAGTAGTGTGTTAGTATCATTTTCGATGTACAAGCTTCAGGCGCACTCTTTTATCACTGAGCATGTTTAATACGTGTAAGTCAGAACCCACGAGTAGGCATGTTGTTTTAATATGGATTAGGTAGCTTTAAGTAGTGTTAGGGAAGGACAGAATGAGAAGAATTATTATGAGGACGCCGATACTTTTACTAGTTGTAGTGGTTCATTTCTCTGAAATCAAACCTGAAACCACTTTTCAGAATATCAAAATGTCCACGGCTTGGCCAAGTGGTAGAGCGCCCGCCTCACATGCGGAGGTCGTGGGTTCAATTCCCGACTGGGTCATACCAAAGACTTCATAAAAATGGTCATAGTAGCTTCTTTGTTTGCTTGATGTTCAGCATATAAAGGATATTTCTATGGCTGGTAAGCCTGGTGTTAGTATAATGTGACTGGGTGGGGTATGGCGTGATATTCCAAGGGGCAGCATTATACCTTGAGCATTGAGCTTACTGCTACGATCAGACACCGTCGTGATACACACATATTAATGTTCCCCACCCCACCGGAATGCTGAGAGAGTGGGGATGCGAGCACATCCCGTGGAGTAGACAGAAAGTAATTCTCCGGGGTTGGGAATTAGAGAGATCCCGTACTAACATTGGGATATTTATTTTGATATAGACTCCAACCTCATAAGGAATTATACATAAATGTTTGCCCTCAGGATGGGAAATTAATTTGTAAATTTCTACAATTTCTCATTTCGCTAATTTTCCCGCCTCTCACCCCCACCATGTGGGGAAAAAACATTGATACGCGCATGATAGGACTGAAAGATTGTTAAAAGCGACGTTTAATCCCAAGTTCCATGCATAACACACACCCCCCCCCCACCACACCCCACACCCACACCCACACCCACCCCCCCCCCCCCCCCCCACACACACACCCAAGCTCCCACCCCATCACACACAAATACATGTACATACATCTCCGCTGTGAGAAAATATCGATTATTACGGACGTGGGGGAAGTGGGAGGGTAATACACTAATACTAATTCTGTAGAGGAAAATGTTGGTGGTTTGCACCCACTTCTAAAAATCGACCGTCGTCATAGCCTAAATGTGCTGAAATGACGTAAAACATCATTCAAACAAAAGAATTCCAAGATGGAGACTGTAAATAACCAAGCTTTAATGAGCCGTAAAGCAAAACTTTAATACGTCCGGTTTACACAATAACACATGATATCAGATATGCATAGATTATTATTTTCGTCACTAAAACAAACTCCTAATCGTTTGTGTGTAAGGATTTTGCTTTTATCACATTTATGAAATTGTCTCACTGTTGCCATTTCTCTTGTTGCTTAAATTTGGCTCTGCGATGGTCATCGGCCGTCTGTTTGCTTTGCGATTAGTCCTCTTGACGTCAAACGGATGATTTCTGAAATAAATGTGTTACGCTAATGTAGAAACAAAACATTTTAAGAATAGTACATGGGACTGTATTAAAGGAACACACAGTAATCTTAAAGATTTTATCAAGCATTATAATAAGCGTCTCGATTTATTAATCCGGTAGGATAGACCATCATTCTGAGTCTTACAGATTTATGAATTTTATTTGTCAGAGAAGAGCTTTAATAAAATAGAAGCTCTTAAAATGAAGTTTTCATGTCTATAAACAAAATTAATACGCCGTACAGTTAAGCAATATGCCGTACAGTTGTTTATTTTTTCACGGCAATACGCCGTACACAATAAGTGCAATAGTCTGTATAAGTGCAATAGTCTGTACACCGGCGTTTTAAAATAAACGTAATTCTGAAGAATTTAGACAAACAAAACGGTAAACAAATGTTTAAATGTTATTTGTTGATAACAAAAGCCTTGTTGTCTGTACAGAATAGACATGTATATGTTGTGATATAAGAGAACTTGTAAATAAAAGTCTATTCAGCGTCAAAAATTGGAGTATCACCCTCATGTCTGATTCATCGTGGAAATAAACCAAGACTGTATTTTCTAGTAATTAGCAGGTTTATGAACAGAAAAAATACGTGAAAAAGTCTTACTATACCTTTTCATTTGTAGCAGTGACATGTTTTCGTTAAAAAATCGATTTTCTGCTGCTCGTGGACGTTTATCTTCCTGATTTTGTATATTTTCACCGATTCAGTGGTAGCAATATCCGGTGTACGATTACACACGGTAAGCAATGTCTCTGTATTTAAATTGGCATACCAATAGGTGTAGCCTGATCCCATGCTAAGAGTCAGAATTGTCAATATGTAAGTAATGCTTTGTGGCCGGTCTTCTTATTTGTATCATGGATAGTAGATAATAATCCTCAGAAATAGACTGGCCACTGTATTATAAACAATATTGATTATTAATGTATTAATCGGTATCAGCAGACCAGTAGCTAATCTACATTAAGTGTGAATATCTATCTTGATAAAGGGCATATACCACTATTGCATTTCCCATTGGCCTCCATTATAGCCTTTCGGCCTACAACCCCTACTCCTATGTCCGAACGGATGAAAAAACTACAAAAAATAAAGAACTATCTTAGAGACATTCAAAAATGACCAGCAAATTGGGGGTAAAATGTGATGCTTTCAGCCTCTAATATATCACTGAAGGTGGGCACCTCCAGAATGGCAGTAAAGAAATTTTACTTTTTGCAAATTTACCCTTAGTACAAGTGTACCCATAAAAAATGCAAAAATCAATCCAAATATCCTGTTGTATGATGGAAATATAATATTATCTTACAGTACACTCTGACTATATGCCCTTAATCAATAGTGGTATCGGACCTAGATGTTGCGTCGTACGGTAGCATTGAACAGTGTTTTTGCTTTTACTTTTGGCTTGCAATGTTAGTAACCATTCAAACTTTTGCAAATACTCGCATGGTCCACAGAAAACCGAAAATGAGGATAAGGAACGTAACTTAATTTATCAGTTATAGAACATAAACGTCAGTTATCAGTTATAGAACATAAACGTCAGTTATCAGTTATAGAACATAAACGTCAGTTTACAACCTGTCGATCATACATCAGAGATTAAGTATCAGACAGTAATCAAACACTTTATTTGAGCAAAACTAAACACTTTATTTTAGCAAACTAAACACTGTATTTGAGCAAACTAAACACTTTATTTCAAACTAAACACTTTATTTGAGCAAACTAAACACTAGTATTTGAGCAAACTAAACACTTTATTTCAAACTAAGACACTTTATTTGAGCAAACTAACACTTTATTTGAGCAAACTAAACACTTTATTTGAACAAACTATATCACAAAATCATTCATGAAGTCATCACTCAAATACACCTGCTCAGTGGTTGGCTACGCCCATGTGTCGTATACATCATAATTATATGTATCGAATATGTTATATAGCGCGTCCGTGGCCGGGTTAGTAAAGTGCTTGCGTCTAGAACTTGCTCTCCTCTCACCGCTGCGGGTTCGAATCCACTGGGAGCTCTACTTGTCAAGTGATAAGTTTCGATTCTTACGGATAGCGGGAGGTATGCAGTACTGGTTCAACATAGCTAAAATGGGTAAATAAAATACACCTCATTTACTATTAATCTTGTGAATATGTTTAGATAACAATCAAATTGTGATGTTAAGATTATTCGGAAACTTCTTGGATGGCCCTCTTACTATTATATAGTCCACATTGTTGGTATGTGTTCCCGTTTTCAATGGGCGTAGCGTGGCTGTTTTCAACATACTCCTAATACGAGGTACGAAGCGCCCAGTGGGGAAGGGTTTGGGAATAGGTGTCCCACGAGTATGGGGGTTATGAGTTGGGAGTGGGGGCGAACCTCAACCGATATATTCGTTTTTATCTTTGGGTCCAAAATGGTGCACGTACAGGCGATATTTGTCAGAAATACAGACATTTTATGCTCACAGAAAATTGGCAATTTTCCACCCTTACGCCTCAATTTTTTAGGATTTTAATTTGGTTGTTTTGTTTTTCGAAGTTTACTCCCGGAGCAAGGGAGTATGCCCACGCTACGCCCCTGGTTTGTGACTGGATTACCATCTGGTAGACCATTTTGACATCTCATAGTGTCAACGAGCCTGAGTAAACATTGGCTTTTATCTTTGATATTTGTATACATATATACACTCAAGTGATATGAAAACGCAACAGGGGAATTTCCGCTATATATTGTATATATTGCACACTTAATTGCACATAATATTCCAAAGAAATCCAAAGATGTTTTTTTAAAAAAAAGTTGCGGTTAACCTAGAGAAAGGACATAACTGTGATGTTGTAGACGTTTTAATCACACTACACTTTGTAACAAGAACTTCATCAATGTTGAAGTTGCTCTAACGAAAAATTGAGCTAGTTCAGTACTGTATTTAACGTAAATAGTTTGCAAAATTTTGCATCCTAAGTTTGCTCACATGATTGAGCCAAACGTGTACTCTGTGAATAATGAAACATTGCAGGAATAACTATTTGCTGTATTATTTGTTGTTTTTAGTATTTTTTTCCAAAGGAAAGGTCTTATGTAGCCATGTACCATTCGATTAAAAGCAGCATATAGTACATACAATATATAGCGGAAATTCCCGTGTTGCGTTTTCATATCACTTGAGTGTACAGATAGGTGTCGGTGGAATATAAGGAACACACGGCCAATCTTGAAGTTAGTAGTATCACCTCGATTTATTAATCCAGTATCATTTTTACTTTTAAACCTGCTGGCATAGAACTTAAAGAACTGCAGTTTTCAACTTGTCTCGCTATTTTACTATAGGTTTAAATATATTATATGGTGTAAATTACTAATATAATCAAACACGTTATATTATCCAAAAACAATTTGCCCATTACTATTCTGCTAATTATATCTTAATGAGTTTGAATCAGATTGCCTCATGTCCATTTAATAGAGGCTGGTATGACTTGTAGGTTTTGTGGTGTGGCTTGTATACGTTTATTTTGTCGTGTGGCTTTTACATGTAATGTTGACGGCTTAGCATTCCCTGGTTATACGTCGGTGTATCAGTAGAGAAAGTTGTTTTCAACATATAGCAATTTGGTTTGCTGGCGTGTAAATAGCCATATATTTTTAATGGATCAGGCGTAAAATAAAAGACATAAAGATGTCGTAAACATGGAAATAACGATATACTGAAAAGCGTGTGTTTGTATTGGCAAATGTCTCCCGTAGATGAACACGCACAAACACATTTCCAGTATTTTGGTTGCTGATTGAATGTTGTTTAACGGCTCATCAACACAATATAAGGTTATTTAGAGGCCGCCCCATAGAGAGGGGAATGATACATAGGAATCGGGAACACGTGCCCTACTCTTATTATCGAATAGATTCCTATGGTTATTTAACGTGCTCGGAGGATAGACCGATACACCGGGACAGCCCGGTTTACGACCTCCATCCGACGGACGAGGCTGAGGGAAAGGCACACGGAGGAGCTCTTAAGTTGAAGGGTGGCAACGCAGGGCTGTTTTCGAATCTTGAACGCAGGGCTCAGTTCGAATGTTTAATGCAGTACTAAGTTCGAATATTTAATACAAGATTGGGTTCGAGATTTTAAACGCAGGGTTAGGACCGAATGGTGAATGGCATGACTGGTAGTTGAATGGTGAATGCATGGCTGGTAGGTGAAAGAACGAAGAGCCCGATTAGCGCCTATCATTGACTGACCATCTGTGTTGTACTAATGTCTGACACAGGTATGACACAGTACAAGCTGTGCACAAACTGACATTGTGACGCAAGTACAGTATCGTGCGTTTCCTGATGGCCATATTTATCCCCTCACAACCTATAATTCGGAGTTCGAATGTTTCCCGACTGTTTGTCAAGACTGTGTTTGCACAAAGGGCATATATTTCAATAATATTTGGTGGCTGGCATGGCCAGTGATAAGCATGATGGACTTCAAACCGGAGGACCGGGAATCAGGCCTCGCATGCGCCACTTAGTTTTCTCGGCGTTGTTTTCTCTTAGATCCGTCGGATCGGGGACTTAAATCGGGCGGTCTCGTATTTCGGAATCTAACCTCTGAACACGTTAACGAACCGGTATATTATTCTTTAGTAATAGTATGGCAGATTCCGGAATCCCATGTACCCTTTCCCTTTCTCTGGGGGCAGCTCTAAATAATCTTCAGTGTGTTGATGAGCCGTTAATCAACATTCAAATATATTCATTATTATTTATATAAAAAGCTCCGTCATCCGATAGTGTTATGCATTTGCAAATTATACATATAATGATCCTATCCTGCTTTATACATCCATTGTTCTTTTCCTGTCTTGATGATAGTATGACGTCTTCTGAGATATTAACTAAAACTATGTTTGTAACAAAGTAAGCAGTTTTATTGATACAATGTCCCTCATGGAATCCGTCAAAACAGTTAATAGTATGCCATGCCATTCAAGTCTGCTACATTACTGCGATCAGGCGATACATTTTTAAGTCTACTGACCAAAAGCAGTCTACTGATCAAAAGCCAGTAGGGCTTATACATGGTATGTCGTCCGTCCGTCCGTCCGTCCGTTAACCTTTTAATGTCAACACTCAAGAACATTCATTTTATCAAACTTGGCCAGAGTCTTCATATACATAAGAGCTCACAACTTGACACAAGAGTCCGCACACCGCCAATGCCGCATAATAAACACTAGAGTTATGGCCATCGATTTAATGAAAACGCCATGTTTTACAATATAGCACCTTCATTTTGCGTCTGAACTTTACCAAACAGATGTATAATATCAATGAAAGCTCGGAAAAGTTCGAAAAACAAATTGTAAGGAAACAGTAACCAGATAGCACAGTTTATCCGAATTTCGATGGACGTTTAAATGTGTTTATAGTGAAGCAATTTTTCTCTAACGTTTGTTTTTTGAAAATCTAATAGACAGACTTTTTTGAAAATATAAAAAAACAGTTTCTGTTGCTATTAGTCCGAGTTGTTCTATGTTTTCCTGATTATTATGTTTGGTGATATCTAATAACATACATACATCATGGTTGTTGATTGCCTGGTCCCCAACATGCATCATTGATGTTGATGTATCATATATTGCCTGGTTCCCAACATACTTTATGGTTGTTGATATATCATATACAGATGGGAAGCAGAGTGGTTATTTAGCTCCGCCGTCTACTTATCATAGCAACACATGACAACGGAAAGTAGTACGTCATTTTCCGTCAACGTCAAAAAAAAGTGAAACGGCCGCCATTTTCTTTTTTTTAAACGCGTAATCTGGAAGATTGTAACAAGTTTACATGATTAAAATTTCAGTTCCCCTTTAAGTTTCGTCATCTTCAGCTGTATTGACTTTTATATGATTTACTGCGCGAGAAATTGCGAGATTCACCCATTTAAAATTTCGAAGCGAGGGGAAATAACTCGTAAGAGATGCCATTGTAAAATGCGTTTAAAAATTGACAACACTTGTGTTCTTTTCTAATGAAATACGAGGAGATACTAAAAATGTGTTGTTTAAGCTTAAATAGTACATGAATGACGTGTACTACATGTTACGAACATCATGGTATTTCTTTATAAAAATTACACGCTAAAACGATAAAATTTTCGACTCGGCACTGTCGGTCAAAAAATATAACGAGCGTCAGTCATTGAACGTCTACAGGTGCGTATTCGGTATTCGGTGAAGGGGCTCACACTAAAGTCTGAAAAGTAGTCTGTACTATATTTAAAATGGTTGTTCAACTTCTCGGTGTGCATTTTGATGGCCAATCTGGAATTATGGAACTCAACTGGCCACCCGCTGGTGTGTTACTGTTTTTTTTGTTTTTTTTTATTGGCGAGCATCACCATATGCAGCCATATTTAACACCAAAATACTAAAACAAAGCTGCAGTCCAATTTATTTGGTTATCCCTCACCGGCCCTTCCTGCCCGTCACCACCACCATCACCCACCCTACCCATAAAAAAAAAAGGCGGACCCGGTCAGGGTAGATGTCTCATTGAAATCTGGGAAACCGCCCTACTCCTACTTTTGCTTATTAAACGTGCTCGGAGAATAGACTTCGATATATAAACTTCCGATATAGGAGGATTTATGTCCCCTTACGATGGACGAGACGAACACACTGAGGAAACTCCGTTGCGCCGTCGAGTCTTGAACCCGGATCCTGTGCTTTTAAGTGCACCGCACTGTCCACTACACCGACACTTGACAAAACAAATATAACGGCTTAATATGTCAAACTAGTATAGACATGGAAATATCAGTTTCCAGACTGTAATTAGTGGGAAGCGGTCACTAAGTCGACCTTGAACTAGAAGTGTGTTCAATCATCTTCGCTTGCTGACAGTGCTGTAGAGATAGTCTCCGGAGACGTGTTTGGAAGGCAATATGAGTGCAGCTGGTCTCTGGAGACGTGTATGGATGGCAATATGAGTAGTATAGAAAGTAGGAGTACCAGCGTTATTTTCCCTTCGCGGGCCCTCGGACAACAAGCATTCAAATGTGCTAGCCACGGTTCTCAACCCAAGCATATCATCTTAACAAAAACTGATAAAAACAACTTTCAGTCAGTTTAATTAACGATGATATGCCTGCCGTTAATAGCCTTTAATACGTTTTAAATTGCTTCAGTAAACCCGCTCGGGAAAACAACGCAGATACGCTCAGTCTATATACTACTCATCAATAAGTTTTATGCAAATATTTTCTATACGTTTTTGTTGCATTATATATAATAATAAAAAAATGTTAATCCCATATTTAATATTTTGAATGTCCTTAAATGGAACACAACAATTAAAATCATCATTATAACCCTTCCACTTAAACAAAACTTTTTTCTTTTTATAATCACGTCGTATAACTTTTTTCAATTTTAAATACTTCTTGATCAGCTTTTATTATTTCTAATTCTTAAAAGCTCCCGTCAGTCTTTTGATTGTTTAAATGTTTTAGTTTGTATGTTATAGGATTTGTATGTTGACTTTCATCAATAACAAATATTTCTTCCGTCCAATTTGGTGTATTCCCTTTCTCATATGTCCTTTTATATTTACTGATTCTAACCTTGTCTCCTATCTTTTATATTTACTGATTCTAACCTTGTCTCCTATCTTAAACTTAGGTAAAGATTTCTTATTTTTCATCTTTCCGTACAAGTTGAAATACACTTTTCCTTTACTATTTCCCTTACTTGCTTCAATCGGTGTCATTTTAATACTATGATGTTTTGTACTACTAGTATTATACTTAGCAAGCATTGCCTGCAACACGTCTAAATATTTATTTGAATTGTTTTCTATACAATATTTCCACATCCTTTCCTTTAATGTCCGGTTAAACCGTTCAATTACCGCTTTTCCAAAATTAAACGTGTGATACATTTTAATATTATTATCATCAAGAAATTGCTTGCGCAGTGTGGCGGCAGTAAAACGTACCCCCGCGCTTGCAATCAGTAGTTATTCATTCGATCTTTGGAGATCCTTATATTTAGTGATCGGTGGTACATTTTCAATTTTTTTTTGTTTTCTTACTTAATTTTCGATTCGTTTGTTTCACTACTCCGGCCGATAAAAGGCTCTGGGTATTGTTTAACCACTCATAGGATATGTTGTCTGCTTTTTAATTTAGTCTTTTGGCTGTTACTTGTGATACGCAGCTTCATAACCGCTGCTCCCAACTAAATTCCTTTTTGTTTATTTTGTTTATTTCGCTCTTCGGGGCATACAATTTTATTAGATCCTGGGACCAAACGCCGCTGGATATCGGGGATGAAATAAAGATACAAATATTGCTATATCCATCGCCATATGCTTGCCATCTTCGGGATGGGTAAAATTCTGTACTGTTGATTTTTATGAATATTGAGTTCTGCTCAACCCGGTGTTAGAGGGCGTGAGCGGTAGCTAGCATAGTTCTCTACCGCTCATGAACAGTCTCAGTCAAACCGAGACTGCAATATTTCGTATGTGTCAAACTTTGTTCAGATTAGTCTCTTCTGAAATCCTTGCCGGATTTCAACGAATCGTGGTGGGGATGAGCAGGACTAAGCCTAGTTGCACCTATCTCTGCCGTGTTCTGGTTGAATCAATGTTGGCAGAGATGACCACTTAAAGTTTTAATACACTAACTCCGTACATAATAGTTCTCCTGAACCTCTGGCTGGATTTCAACGAATCGGTTGAATGATATTTGAAAGAGTTATGGCCCCTTATACATAAACTTTATCTTTAGCCAGTATAGTGTCCACAGGCCCTCTTGGGCCTCTTGTTTCTGCCAGTGATTTAGACCTACTAGTTTTCAAACCAGCCAGCATGTTTTTATTACACAATGACTTATTACTAGGATTTTCGTCATAACAATAATCATGCTCTTTACAAATAGCATCTAATTCATTTCATGGTTCTCCACTAAGCCTTGTGTACTTTTAACAAATTGTGTTTGAGTGATACCACAAGACGCACATGTTGCTTTTAACATTGATCTACCATTTTTTGTTAACATGTACTGAGGATTAACATTTTCAGTATTCATCTTTTCTTTAACGCAGTAACTCATATATAAATATGATTAGATAAAATATGATGGTATTATGTTTTCATTTTCCATAGGTTTGTAAGGTTTTAATATTTTATAAAGAATATCATACATTTTATTTCCTTCTTGTAACTTTTTAACGAAGAATAGACAGAAATACCCACACAATACACTTTGTTTTATCTTAATTCTGAACAGTGTTGTATTTTATTTGGATATGTAAGTTAAAACTTATTTTGGTGGACTTGGACTAAACGGATCAAAATAATACGCATTACAGTAACAAGTCCAATGTGTACCAGGTCCAGTAAAATCGTCAAAATTGATAATGCCACATTCTTGTTTATTTTGTTTTCTTGGTAATTTGTTTTTGCTAAAGTTTTGTATACCTAACTGCTTAACCGATTTTATTGTCTATATTAGAAAAAGGTTCGTTTTGAAAAATATATTTTTACAAATGGAATTCTTCTATTTGGTCTAATTTGTGAATCTACTTGTAAACCATTTCCACGGGCAACTTTTTGTCAATTCCCTTTTCTACCTACTTGCAAGCCTTTGCCTGTTAAACCACTAATAAGAGATCCAATTAAAGGAATTCCAAACGACGCAAGTAGTCCCAAGAAATTCCCCGTCTTGCTGCTGTTGCCTTGTTAGTTTAATAGGGCAGCAACCTTTTGTCTTTTTAATAGTTTTTCTTTTTGACGGTGTTACCACGCTTGATTTAAGTAGTGCTTGTCTTTTATCACTAGGTATAGTTACCATTCCATTTCCAAATAGTTTACCTATTCCAGTACTTGCCAGGCCACTAAGTGCTTCTATTGCTAGTGGTGCTAACACTTTCGGAGCGAATTTAGCAACTGTTATTTTAGTCAACAAGCCAGCTAATGCTCCCAAACAAAAACTCCATTTTTGCGACCGGGACCTCATTTGTGATTTGGATATATGTATGTCTAAGCCGCCGTGACCGTTTATAGCTTTAATAATATTCTTTAATCTGGGTAGCTGTCATCAGTAAAGAAAAAGTCAACTGAACTTGTTAAAGATGTCGAAATAAAATAATTCAAAAAAAGAATAGAAAAAGGAGCTAGTCGTGATTTATACAACGAAGTATTTAAACCAGTAACTAGGGAAATAAACGAGCAGTCCGAGCAGTTAACTAAACAGTTTGGCTTAACTCTTCCAGAAATAAGCCAGCAATTAGCTACTCTTCCTAGTGCCTAGGCGAGGAAGTACAAGAAAACAAATGTATCAGGGATTGCCTTAGTTATTTTACGAAGAGCCAGAAATACTTTCTGGTAATCGAGATGCAGGTTTGGATAAAGCTGTATTAAGAGAATATAATTTACCATTGCCGTCCAAAGTAGACATAATAAGTAAAGATGTTTCAGCAAAAATGAATGATGATGCCACCAAAGCAATCAAGGAAATTGGTACCGAAAAGGGATCTCTTACTAAACAAATAAAGAGCTTGGAGACAAGTGAGACAGAAAAAGAAGAACATGAACAGTTCGAAAAACATTCAAAGCCTATAAAATATTATAGGGACGCAATAATTGAACCATTAATAAAATATCCCGGTATCTTTTCGGGGAAATGATTTCAACAAAATAAAAATTCTTATAACGTTAGTAAAGATGGCTACTATGGTATGTTACATATTGATTTTCCTGAACTTACGGGTCAACACAAACTAATTGCTAGACAAACTAATTGCTAGACAAGGAGAAACAAGTGTAAGTTCAGGCAAATCAATTTGTAACTTTTTTTTCATCTTTTCTAGCCCTGTGACAATCGGTTTAATGCGTTTTCTTAATATTGTTAATAGGGTTATGAATAAATAAAATCAAGACCTAACTATTTATCTTAAGATAGATTGTGGTGTAGTGTCCTTGAGAGGTTAATAAGGATATTTAAAAATATGAAAAAAACTTAAGAGGTTATGATTCGCATTTTATAATGCAGCACATTGGAAAGTTTTAAAAACAAATAAATGTTATACCATATAACATGGAAAAATACATGGCTTTTATGTTAGGAAAAGATTTGGTGTTTTTTGATAGTTTTCAATTTATGTCTCAATCACTTGATGGTTTAGTAAAAAAATCCATCATTTACATTTACATTACAAGAGTATCCTGGTGAAAAGTTAGAATTAGTAAAAAGAAAAGGACTGGTGTTTATCCTTATGATCACATGAAGAGTTGTAAACGTTTTGAAGAAACTAAATTACCTGATAAAGATACCTTTTATTCTAAGTTAAATGATGACATATTTCAGATGCAGATTATAACATGCTAAACAAATATGGAAAGCATTTAATATTAAACACATGGGAGAATATAATGACTTATATCTTAAAAGTGATGTGCTGTTACTAGCAGATGTCTTTGAAAACTTTAGAAAGATGTGTTTTGAGTATTTCACATTAGGTCCTAGCCACTACTTTAGTAGTTCTGGATTAGCTTGGGATGCATGTCTTAAGATGACTGGAGTTCAAATTGATTTAATAACTGATATTGATCAGTATTTGTTCATAAAAAAAGGACTAAGAGATGGAATAAGTTATATTGCAAATAGATACTCAAAAGCTAACAATAAATATATGAAAAACTATGACAGTAAGATAGAAAGTAAATACATAATATACCTCGATGCAAATAACTTGTATGGATGGATTATGTGTCAACCACTGCCTACTGGCAACTTTAAGTGGGTCAGTAAGATTGAAAAAGGAAAATCAAATTATATTGTTGAGTGTAATCTTGAGTATCCTGAAAAGCTACATTCCTCTCATAATGACTACCCTCTTGCTCCTGAGAGATTAAATATAAAATATGAGTGGTTGTCAGATTATTGTAAGACTTTAAAGGAAAAGTTTAATTCAGGATCTAGTAAAGTTAACAAACTTGTTACAACACTAAAGGACAAAAAGAAATATGTTGTACATTACAGAAACTTGAAACTGTATAAAAAGTTGGGATTAAAGGTAACACAAATACATAGAATACTACAGTTTGATGAATCAGAGTGGTTAAAAGTATACATAGACTTTAACACTGCTAAACGAACAGTCGGTAATAATGCTTTTGAAAAGGATTTCTTTAAACTAATGAACAATTTAGTTTTTGGTAAGATAATGGAAAATTTGAGAAAGAGAGTTAATGTCAAATTGACACATGATGAGGAGGTCCTTTTAAAATATGCAGCAAGACCTTCATTTATTTCTTGTAAATATAGATATCAAAATCGAAAATGAAAATCAGCATTCAAGCACGACAGTCAACCAGAAACACACACAGAAACAAAGAACAAATTTAAACATGAATAAAAGGCCAAATGAGACATCATAAACACAAAAGGATTGACAATAGGGCTACCGCATTTCAACGGCCAGTGGCAAAAAGGGCCGCTGGGTGTTTAAGCAAGGTTCTAGCGTGCACCAAACCGCACACTTACCCTACTATCAACCCAATAAAACGGGACTGTGTAAATAAAGAAAGCCCCGCCATGAACTATTCTCTAACCAATAAGGCAGCATTAACAGGCAATATAAGTAAACACAAAGATGCTATATATAAATACAAAAACACAATAGCCTAGAAAGCCACAAAGAAGGTACTCAATGACTTGGCGGAAGCCAGAGCAACAAGAGAATAAACCATTGAGGGCACGACAAGACAAGACTGCAGACAAACATCAAACGTCACCGTCGTTTTGGGCTTTAGGTAGATGTCGTTATAGGGTCCACAGCCTGTCCGGTCATCGTACAATCAAAGAGGAAAGCAATGTTTAATGAAAATATATTTGCCATAAACAGAACAAAAGAAAACCTAATTTTAAATCGCCCTTGTTATGTTGGTATGTGTATTTTAGACCTTTGTCAAAATATTTGATGTATGATTTCCATTACAACTACATTAAAAATAAATATGATAAAAAATGTTAAGTTACAGCTTACTGATACTGATTCGTTGTGCTATGAAATTAAAACAAAAGATGTGTATGCAGATTTTTATAAGGATGCAGAACTTTTTGACAATAGTGATTACGATTCAAAGAGTATATTTTATTTTGATAACAAAAAAAGATTATCAGCAAAATAAAAGATGAAACTTGTGGAATACCTATTGAATTTGTTGGGCTTTGGAATAAACTATATTCATATATGTTAGATAATGAGACTGGTACAAAGAAATGTAAGGGTATTAAAAAGTGTGTTGTTAAAAAATTTATAACTCATGATAACTATAAAAACATTTTATTTAAGGCAACAGAAACTTTCCATGAAATGAACGTTATTAAATCAAAAAAACATGAACTAAATAGTTATATAATAAACAAAAACGTAGGTCAGCCTTTGATGATAAGAGGTACATACTAGATAATGGGCGAGATACATTAGCGTATAAGTAAATTCCATGAATATGATATGTACAGCGAGGATGAATAATACTGTCCGGTTCCGTCTGACTTTGCTTAATGATTTCAAATGTTTTTAATTATTAGTTATTTATAAAAGGAGACTGTGGATTAACATAATATAGCTTATCGTATAGACAAAATATTATGTCTGTTGAATTGGTAAACCAGATTGATGAGTAGTATAGAAAGTGTTGGTATCTGCGTTGTTTTCCCGAGCGGGGTTTACTTAAGCAAATTAAAATGTGTTAAAAAAAATTAACGGCAAGCATAATCATCGTTATTTAAACCTACTGAAAGTTGTTTTTATCCGTTTTTGTTAACAATGATATGCTTGGGTTGAGAGCCGTGGCTAGGACATTTTGAATGCTTGTTGTTTGAGGGCCCGCGAAGGGAAAATAATGCTGGAACCCATACTTTCTTTACTACTAATAGTCTCTGGAGACGTGTTTGTATTTCAATATGATTGCATGGAGACGTGTTTGTATTGCAGTATGAGTGCATTTAATCTCTGGATACGTGTTTGGTGGACAATATGAGTGCAGCTAGTCTGTGGAGACGTGTTTGGAAGACAGTATATGTGCAGCTGGTCTCTGGAGACGTGTATGGATGACAATATTAGTGCAGCTATTCTCTGAAGACGTGTTTAGATGGCAATATTAGTGCAGCTAGTCTCTGGAGAAGTGTTTGGATGGCTATATGGGTGCACCTAGTCTTTTGAGACATGTATGGATATTAATATGAGTTCAGCAAGTCTCTAGAGACGTGTTTAGATGGCAATATTAGTGTAGTTAGTCTTTGGAGACGTGTTTGGATGGCAATATCAGTGCACCTAGTCTTTGGAAACATGTATGGTTAGCAATATGAGTGCAGCTAGTCTCTGGAGACGTATTTAGGTGGCAACAATAGTGCAGCTAGTATCTGGAGATGTTTATGGGAAGTCAATATGAGTGCAGCTGGTCTCTGGAGACGTGTTTGGATGGCCGATATGAGTGCAGCTAGTCTCTGGAGACGTGTATGGATAGCAATATGAGTGCAGCTAGTCTCTGGAGACGTGTTTAGTTGGCAATATTAGAGCAGCTATTCTCTGGAGACGTGTTTGGAAGGCAATATGAGTACAACTAGTCTCTAGAGATATGTTTGGAGGACAATAGTTTTGCATATAGTCTCTGGAGGCGTGTTTGGACGATATTATATATACAGCTAGTGTCAGGAGAGTCGTTTGGACGACGATGGGTGTACAGGTAGTCTCTAATTGTTTAGACTGTGCGCTCTACTGTATATAAACATATCTTTAAAACTGCTTCACTTTTTGTTTTGCCAAGTCATATTATGTTTTGTATTATGCCTATATGGCTGTTTGTGTGCATATCTTTAAGTAGGCGATAAAAGCAGAAAGCCCTCGATAAAGACTTGTTTATTTTAACACTGCTTGCTTGATAATTTCTCATTTGTATTTTTGTAAGTAACTGTCTTCCCAGAATTCTCCGTGATCCAGTGCTCCACAAACGGTCTTTCAAGATGTATACAATTCTTCAAAGTTATATAATTTTAATAACAGCATTGATCTAGGAATACTTCTTATATAATGAGATGTGTTAATCTCGTTTCTCTTTGATCAGCCCTGGTGTATCCATATATACGTGCACTATGTCAATCCAATTAACTTTGTATTATCACAAAATGTGCAATTACTATCTATTTCACAATGCATTTCTGCAATGACTTTATACTACCGAAATCAAAAGGATCCAACACAAGTACTAAATTTTACAATGCATTCCCTGAATGCAAATGAACGTGCTGGAATGACTGTTAAACAGATTATAGCATACACGTCAATCCGCGCGGTGGCACGAACATGCTCCCAGACACATAGCGCCATAATGAAGTCGGCTATCACAAGACATTCTGTCAAAACAAGACCACTTCCATCGCACTAATTGGTTATGCTTATGAGAAAATGATCAGTCACGTGCCAATCAAATACTCACACCGACATATGATTGACATAAACGAGAATTGAATACATATCCAAATTTCGCGAATTTCTGTTTAGAAGTTCAGCCACAAACATTAGAGTAGTTGTGCCACAACTTTTACCTGACGATGAATCTGTCTGAAGATGTAGATGACATTGATGCAAGTGGGTCATTATTGCCCTCATTAATCAGAAAAAACGTCAGTATTAAATAAAATAATATTTCAACGATTTTAGCCATATCATAAATTTGTTTGCAATTATTTGAGTTATTGGTTCAAACGTAATTTCTGTGGAAGCCCACACACACACGCACGCACGCACACACACACACACACACACACACACACCACAAAATATCAATATGTATGTATAGAAACAGCCATATAGATGGCAGTTGTATATATATACAGCCCTATAGATGGTGGCTATATAGATGCAACCGTATAGATGGCGGCTATATAGATGCTGCCCTATAGATGCGCTTGTATACATGCAGCCGTATATATGTCGGCTATATAGATGTAGCCGCAAAGATGGCGGTTGTATAGATGCAGTCGTATATATTGTATAGACGGAGGCTATATAGATGGTGGCTATATAGATTCAGCTGTATAGATGGCGCTTCAATACATGCAGCCGTATATATGTCGGCTCTATAGATGCAGCCATATAGATTGTACAGACGGCGGCTGTATAGATGCAGCCGTATAGATGGCTGCTATATATATGAAGCCGTATAGATGCCGGCTGTAAAAATAGAGACTGTATAAATGGCGGCTGTATATATACAGCTGTATAGATGGCGGTTGCATAGATGGCGCCTGTATATAGATGCAGCTGTATAGATGGCGGCAGTATATATGCAGCCGTATAGATTTAGCAGTATAGTTTGCGGTTGTATAGACGGCATCTCTGTAACTGCAGCTGAAAAGATAGCGACTAAATAAATGGCGACTACATAGATACAGCTTCTGCTGTATATATGGCGGCTGTATATATGGCCGTTGTATAGATGGCGGCTGTATAGATGGAGCTGTATAGAGTTCGGTTGTACATACGGCTGATCTATAGATGGTGGCTGTATATACGCGGCTCTATATAAAGCAGCTGTATAGACTTATGTAAATGCATTCACCGTCATTGATTCTTTCCTGAGTTAGCCCCAACCACTAGGGTCATCCTGTGACAAGATGGCAACTGTAAATATGGCGCCTGCATATAGATGTAGCCGTATAGATGGCGGTTATATAGATGTAGCCGTATAGATGGCGGTTGTATAGATGTAGCCGTATAGATGGCGGTTGTATAGATGTAGCCGTATAGATGACGGTTACATAGATGCAGTTGTATATATGTGGGTTGTGTAGGTGGCGGTTGTATATATGGTGGCTGTATAGATTGTAGCTGTATATATGGCGTCTGTATAGATGGCGGTTGTATAGATGGCGGTTATATAGATGCAGCTGTATATAGATGGGTTGTGTAGGAGGCGGTTGTATAGATGGTGGCTGTATATATAGGGCGTTTGTATAGATGATGGCTGTATAGATGGCGGCTGTATATATGGCGGCTATATATATGTAGCTGTATATATGGCGGTTTCATAGATGGCAGCTGTATAGATGGCGGCTGTATAGATGGTGACTGTATAGATGGCAGCTTCACAGATGACAGCTGTATAGATGGTGACTGTATAGATAGAGGCTATATTGATGACTCTTGTTTAGATGACAGCTGTATAGATGGCGGCTTTAGAGATTATTGCTGTATATATGGCGGCTATATATGGTGGCTGTATAGATGGCGGATGTATAGATGGCGGCTGTATATATGGCGGCTATATATATGATGGCTGTATAGATGGTGGCTTTAGAGATTATTGCTGTATATATGGCGGCTATATATGGTGGCTGTATAGATGGCGGCTTCATAGATGACAGCTGTATAGATGGCAGCTTCATAGATGACAACTGTATAGATGGTGGCTGTATAGATGGTGACTGTATAGATGGCGGATGTATAGATGGCGGCTGTATATATGGCGGCTATATATATGATGGCTGTATAGATGGTGGCTGTATAGATGACGGTTGTATAGATGATGGCTTTATAGATAATGGCTGTATAGATGGTGGCGTAGCTGTATATGCGGCGGTTATATAGATGCAGCTGTATATAGATGGGTTGTGTAGGAGGCGGTTGTATAGATGGTGGCTGTATATATAGGGCGTTTGTATAGATGATGGCTGTATAGATGGCGGCTGTATATATGGCGGCTATATATATGTAGCTGTATATATGGCGGTTTCATAGATGGCAGCTGTATAGATGGCGGCTGTATAGACGGTGACTGTATAGATGGCAGCTTCACAGATGACAGCTGTATAGATGGTGACTGTATAGATAGAGGCTATATTGATGACTCTTGTTTAGATGACAGCTGTATAGATGGCGGCTTTAGAGATTATTGCTGTATATATGGCGGCTATATATGGTGGCTGTATAGATGGCGGCTTCATAGATGACAGCTGTATAGATGGCAGCTTCATAGATGACAACTGTATAGATGGTGGCTGTATAGATGGTGACTGTATAGATGGCGGATGTATAGATGGCAGCTGAATATATGGCGGCTATATATATGATGGCTGTATAGATGGTGGCTGTATAGATGACGGTTTTATAGATGATGGCTTTATAGATAATGGCTGTATAGATGGTGGCGTAGCTGTATATGCGGCGGTTGTATAGATGATGGCTTTATAGATGACAGCTGTATAGATGGCGGCTGCATAGATGAAAGCTGTATTGATGGCGGATGTATAGGTAGGGGATGTATAGATGACGGATATATAGATGGCGACTGTATAGTTGGCGGCTGCATAGATGACAGCTGTAGAGATGGCGGATGTATAGATAGGGGATGTATAGATGACGGCTATATAGATGGCGACTGTATAGTTGGCGGCTGCATAGATGACAGCTGTAGAGATGGCGGATGTATAGATGGCGGCTGTATACATGCAACTCTATACATATTATACACTGTAGGGTGACAATATAAAATGTTTCACGCTTTTATCCAGGAATGTAATCGTGAGGTATAATAATAAATGTTATCATCCATTCATGGTGTAGGTCGACGTCATTATAGGGTCCACACTCTTTCCGGTCATCGCGCAATCAAATATAGAGCATAGTGGCAAACTGTAAACCATCAAACATGCTGTGCGTTGTAAAATGAAACAGCTTACCTTTCCAAATTTGGGAACATTTTATTGTTTCCTAAAGTCCATACAAGTAAACTGAATGTATCCTTCTACACATACGCAATTTCTGAAACTACGTAATTACGGGTAGACTGCTTTATGTTTACGTGTATGATTTATGTACATTGTCCATATGGTAAAGGAAAAATAAGAAAACACATACAAAAAGTTAAAACATTTATTAGAAAGACAAAACAGTGTAGACTCGGCTTTAGGTAAGGTGTATACATTGAGATTGGTTTAAATATTCAACATTGTTCCTGGTCAATATTCAGTCAAACAAATACATGTTTATGCTGTATTTATAATAATTCACACATCTTTAATATCCTTAACCACTCTTAAATATGTTGTTTTTTATGGAAGACAGTACGGCTAATCAACATTTATCGTATAGTTGAGCATTTCGGGCAATGGTCTACTCTGCTCATTCAATTGATTGGCAAATCGTCAAATATCTTCGTCGAAAACCAAGAATCCTAGAGTGTATTGCTTTCAATGTAATGGTAATTAAGATACATTATTACTTATTGGTACTATGGCCTGGTTCGAAACAATTCAGGAATAGCTACCATTTAATGTTTCCAATTGTTGCCTGTATGTATATTTTGAAAATATAGCTATCCTCCAGATGGGCTTATTTTTGGAATATTTGGCATAACTAAAGATATGAAATTGACTTGATGTGATGCTTAGCTAATGGTTATCACTGTCTTGGGGCGTTAACGACATATGTTTGAAAATAGCTACAGACATGTTCATGCCCATTGATGCATCTAGAGACAAATTCTGTCTACAAGACACGTTTCATAGGAAGGTCTGGCAGTAGTAAAATGTCTAGCCATTATTAAACAATTCATCGGCATTAATTAGGAATCGGGAACTTTCTGACAGACTTGCATACGTATATCGTGCACGTCTGTAAAGACATACTTTGACATCTGCTTCAATTCGTGTGAGAAAGTGATGAGCATTAGCCAATCCACCAAAACAGGTACTATAATCTGTGTAATTTCAAACATTGTTTTGGAAATGTCAGTGTTTTTTATGAACACGTGTATACACGGTTTATATGTCTAAACGTTGTTTAATTAAAAATTATCATTGACAACATATCGTTTATTTTTACACTAACATAATATTTATTATATTTTATCTCCACTACTGACTACCTTTCTTGGTACTTGGGTAGGCATACAAAGCATTTTGGACTTCTTACATACGTTTCTAACTAAAACGATAAAAACACATAAAGGAAAAAAATAATTTGTGACAAATAGTTCAGTTTTAACTTATACACGTATATATGCAAATGCAAGTGAACGTTTTAATAGTTTTGTATTTGACAAACCAATGGTGGGTTATATCATGTCAAATATCAGCATTATTACTTGTCTATTGATATTTACATCTATAATACAACCACGAATACAACTTAATAATACAACATGTCAACGTAACAAATATATCATAGTTTAACAATACAACAATTCGCATCGTCTCACACAATTCCATTACATCCGGAAGAAAAGGATTCCGAATGTTAGTGGGACTTTCTGAGATTGTGTGAATATAACACAAAGAGTACAAATTAAACAAGCACAGTTTTACATAATATTAAATAATGTCAACAACGTGCTCTGCGACTAAGAACACACAATTGTAATCGGGCCACAGTTAGATCGCAATTTGAAAACAAAAACATATTCTGTTTCAAAAGAATACTTACTTTATTTGCGCTTTTTAATTTTTAAGATCACTGTAACATTTTCCGTGGATTTTGAAAATGACATTTACGTCACAGGCCAAATAACACATAAGTATTATGAGATGGGATTACGTCACTGTGGAACTATGTCGTTTCATTTTACGTCACTTTTCGCATTAAAATGCATTTTACAATAAGAAAAGGCTATAATAGAAATCATCTAAAGAGTCAAAAACTTTCTAAATTCTACCTAATACCTCTATCAACATAGACTATATTGTTCCTAAAAGAAGATGCATTTTAGAGCAATTACGAATTAAGAGTTGACACAATGTATGTTCTATGAAAGGAAAGATAAATAAACAGACATGCATGACAAGTACGAAATACGGCATTATAACAATAAAAATGAAGATTTAAATATGATATAAATACACCAATAACAAAAAAAGAAATCTCCATTTCACTGATCTGCATGAAATAAGATGCGCATACGTCGAATGTATTACAGAAGTTTCTACACCACCTGTAGATACACAAACATTTATAAATGATTAAGATGAACAAAACATTCGGTATATAGTGAAAGGATTTAATTAGCTACTGGCCTTAATGCATCTTGCTCCAGGTTCTCACGTTCAATATCATTAATGCTATTAGCCTAATCATGCTATGATATAGCCTGTCATTCACCGCAGAATTCAAGACGTTTCCACATGGTTTAAAATATTAAACTTATGAACTTGAATCACACTTCACGTTATAAAACATAACTGAGGCAGTTTAAAGTCTATGTCTGTATTCACAAACCTCTGTTATAACGTATTCTCCATCACAACTCGTTATTGTTATTTAAGAAAACATCGCTTTAATACACAACACGGTTCGTCATTGGATAAACCATCCATAACAATGACGACAATAAACACGTCACGTTGAAAAGCTCGGTCTGATACTTTAATATGTTCGTTGAAATAAACGACGTGTAAGCAATAACAAAAGTGAAGTGTTGGAGTTCCGAAAGTTTATAACAAATTAGACTTAAATCCACTCTCATACTCTTTTTTTAAGACAGTATTGCAGTACACATACTATTTGTCACGACACAAGTAAGACGAACATGTTTCTAAAAAGCAATTGTACACGACGACAACATTGCAAGTTTTAGTGCTACGACATGGGAATTAGACTTAGCATTTCGGCCATGGGCATCTTTAATACTACATATCCCGATGATATTTTGCTCATATACAGCCCAGAATAATACTCCACCCATCATAGAGTAGATAGATGAAATTTGTAGTTAACATACTGACAACAAATGTATATCATTGATAGTAGAAAGTGTAGAATATTTATAAACTGCGACTCAGTTTAGTTCACCATGCTTTTCACGATGAGTATTTATCCTAAGTACACTGTACACGTATTCTCCACTATTTTCATCAGTCTAGTCTAATCCGTTTTTCCCCTCATACTTGTTGTTCATTTGGCTCATCAACATCATTCCGCATTTACCATTATGCACATACAAACTGGTCAATTGAGGTAAATCGAATATATACATCTATATTTAAATATCACGTTCTTTTCAGGCGGCATCATACCCAACCCGTTCACATTGTCCTCTGTGCTCCGCTTTCATATACTTTCGCAGTGTACTCTGCAGTTTTGGTTCCCACCCTCTGACAATGCTACGACGGTCAGCAATAAACCCTGTCCTTGTTTCCTTTTGTTTTAATTTACCAATAATCAAATATTTCTGTTTCAACTTAATCCTCGGGCATTTACACTTGAGATCCTGTTTTGGAACCCACAGCAAGGTTTCTCCTCTTCTGTTTAACATTTTGTCTGGTGACTTCTTGTAGATGTTTAAAACGTTGATGGTAAATTTCACCCACTCGCCAACATCTTGTTTAGCCAAAACTTCTGCTTTTATCGCTGTAAAATATAACGATATCTTTTAAGGCAATGGAGAAATTATGATGTCAAAGCAGACGAAGTAATGTATGTATGGCGTCTAATGTCGCTTTTGATAATGTTTCAGTCATCAAGACGGTGACATCTATAATGCTACAACACTGGAATACCACGGCATAGATACATAACATGATACCCCACCCACATGATTTACATGCTGAACATAAAGCACATTTTTATGAAGTGTTTGTTTATTAATTTTGTTTGGAATCAGCATCTTTGTATAAATCTATGGTTTCTGAGCATTTGCCCACAGTTTCACACCATCGCTTTCTAACGCATATATTCTAGCTAACATATGGAAAATGCAAGGATATATTCACCAGTAAAGTATTATGGGAGAGAGCTAACAAATAATACCAATTTAGAAAATATATGTATGTCCCTTCTGTCCCTTCTACCACATGTTCTTACTAGCAAGTAAAAATACAAATACAGGGCTAAGCATGATTTTTAAAACACTTTTTTCCACTGCCTGTCTGTCTCAATTTTCACAAGCAGTCTTAGCTGATGTCAGTGTTAAAGACTCTACCAAATAATATACAAACTTAGGCAATTATACAAAAACAAAAAATGTCGATGTAAAACTAATACAACTTATAAATGGCACAGACACCTAGTAAACTTACCGTAATGTCGTCTGCAATACTTCTTCAGTTTAAGTTTTCTATTATGGTTACACTTGTTTCCACATTTTGCTGAAATAGAGATATTTTTGTTAAGATTCAAGGTAAATATATATTACTCAGTACATTTAAAAACGAAACATTATTGATTTTCGATTAGTTTCAGCCCGCTGCTTTGTTGTTCAAACCAAGATTGTATTTTATGTTAGTACACAAGTCTCTTTGTCCCAAAGGTTAACATATGGCGATAAACAATTGCATAAGATGTTCTCTTCTTTTTTCAGTTAAAACACATTTTGCACAAGGACTTCAATTCCACTCTAGAAATTCATCATTCAGTATTGCGTGTATATCGTGTTCCTTGTGAAATCAACAATAATCTCGCCATCCTCTTCTTCAACGTACACGGCAAATTTACTGTATGTGCTTGTACTAGTTTAAAATCGGTTCTAATATTGATTTCGATTTCTTTTCGATAAGAGTTCCAACATTTAGCTTTGACAATGACAGTGCCAAAGCGGTAGCACTATTTTCAACCATTTTATGTTTGTGATGTCATATATTGTCTTTTATTCATATTTGTAGTTGTTGTTTGTTTCTGTGCGTGTTTGTGGTTGACTGTGGTCCTTCTACATTTCCTGTTCGACTTTTTCTTTAATAAAAACTCCATTTTGCTTGTTTTCATTTTTAGAGACGTGTTTCTTATGAAAACACACTCGTGCGTTTATTTGCTGCGACACGTGAGTGCTATCTTTTATTTTTGCATTCTGTTATCTAACATTGAGTTAGGATTCTCATGTTTCATAGATAGATACTATCGGGTTGGTTTACATTGCACCAAATGTTTCTGATACAATCTAAAGCCACACGTAATAAAACAAGTTTCCAATCGGAGAACTCGTAAATCGTGTCTGGATAGTTTCAAACGCTTTAGTTTCATCAAAAGTCACTATCATTGTGTTAAGGTCAAAGATTGTATTGTCAGTTTCAGATTTCTTTATCGTGAAATAACAGCGGATCGATCATATACGATCTTCAGTGCTGTTAGCACTAGACCATGAAAGCGGAATATTAGCCTATAGACAAGGAAATCAGGATATTTATCACTGCTTTGTATTCGTCTTTGAAGTTTAATATCCTGGTGATAAATAGTGTGTTATAATCAAAATAAAGATTACACGTGTCAAACCGATACAAATCATACACCTTATCATTTCAGTTAATATTATATGATAGGTTAAAGATATCAGAAAGGCAAGCCTAGGTGATGTATTTACGAGGTTATGCACTAGCGTACCCAAACCATTAAAACTAAAATTATTGTTTACGCAATGAAGGCATGTAGCATATACCACTGAGTCACTATCGCACATCCGTGGCCGAGAGGGTAACGAAGCTTCGTTTGAAACCTTCTGGCCTCTCACCGCTGCGGGTTCGAATCCCACTGGGAGCTCAAACTGCGCTGTGGTATAGTGGTAGAGCGTTGGACCCATGATCCAAAAGTCGTGGGTTCGATTCCCGTCATTGCCATTTGCGTTGTGTTCCTGAGCAAGACACTTTATCTGCATTGCTTAGTACTGGTTCTACCCAGGAAGACATCGAGAGTGATTCAAATAAGTTCATAGAGCTTTCGTTACAATCGATGTAAAATAATGTCGATTATTACGGACGGCGGGAGGTATATAGGTGGATATGTGTCACAGTATCTGGTGTTTGCATAAACATATTGTTAAATAAATAAATATAACGTATTAAAACCTTACCTTTTGGGTTTATAACTACCGTTGGCCTCGGACGTGGTCCTCTGGGTATTTCTAAAGAATAAAAAATAAAGATAAATACAAATGCTATGTATAACCATTTCAACATTATGAACATACCATAAAGGTTTAACTGACAATAAATGTCAAAGCCATTATTGTAGATGTACGACCATCCTCACTCTTCCAAAACTGCATTGTCACTTGATTAAACTATAACTGAAAGAATAACTTCCTATCAGCACCACTTGACCCGTTATAAATATTAAGATAAAGGCATGCGGTTTTATCGTTACATTACATCGACTTCTGTTGTTTATGGTGTTTATATTGCATTTAAATAAGCCCTCTGTATATCTAGTTTTCCTTTAGAGCACTGTTATATGATAGCAAATGGGATATCTTTAGATCGTTATTATTTTCCTTGTCGATGGCTGTTTCCGTGTTGTTCTGTCACATCGCGAAAACTATCGGCGTCCATTGTGCATACAATATCTTTGGATCTCAATACAAATGACCTTGGAAGGTCATCGAAAGGTCAAAAAAGTTAAACAATTGTCTTTCGGTGATCTTATTAATGTTATCCGTGACCTTAAACATCAAAAGTAGGTCAGTATGGCATTAAAAAGATAAAATACTTAGTATATCAATGTGACCTGGATTTGAAAAATAGATCACTATGTGTCTTAAATTAAAAACACAAATCAAAGGTAGATCACAGCTGACGTTCTTTTTCTTTTTGAATATTAACACTTGGCCACTTTGACTGACATTTTAAAATGTAAAGAAAAAAGTTCATAGTGACCTACTTCTTCATATTTTAAACTGACATTTGTCATACGTGATATATGGGATTCAAATTTGACGAGATTTTCATGACCTTGAAAGCTATGAAATACAATGGCAAAAACATACAAAATGTTTAAATATTAATCTGAGTTGCTACAAGAGGCATTTATATAAAGTTTGTGTTGGTACTAAAACGAAAGAGAGCAGTTCATTTTAAAAATACAATAAAATGCATTTTCCTCGTTAGTCTAAATTAGAAAGAGCGTAAACGTTGGTAGTGACATATGAGCTGTTTTGATATATGTGTAAGCAACAACTGTCATAAGCAGTTGTTAAATATTAGAAAGCGATCAATCTCACAAGTGTAGTGTCAGAACTGTTGTGGTATAATTGTAAACAAAAGCTGTTATATATTCGAGTAAAGTGTCATAGACATTGTGATATTTTGGCAAGCGACAGCAGTCTCAAGTTATGATTTTGTGGTATGCAAAACTGCGCATAAAATGTCTAAGCATTTAAAATGACAAACAAAGAGGGAAACGTCATCATTATATCGACAAACTAATGTGGATGGTGAAAAATACTTAAATAAAAAAAGAAATTACGGACGCGTGTTTCCGGTTTCACTTGTTTTTTCAATCTCTATCCATAGTTGTCGTTCCTTGCATACACATACATCTCTGTCAACGTCTCACCAAATACCAAGAATCTTGGCAAACGATGAAAAACGGTGAAAATGCAAAATTTCTTGATGATACTAATATTTTCTGAATTAACTTCATATGAAATGCTTCTATTACAAAGAAAACAATTTTCGGCTTGAATGTTTTGAATACACAGTAAATTATGCTCAGGATTTTATTGCGGTAGAATAAAGGTTTGTACTTTGGCATATCATTCCGCCGTCAAAACTTTAAAATAGGCACCACCAAATCGTTTCCCATAGCATATCAGTACAGCCATTTGCTTACCAGCACTTTACAATATCACATAGATCTTAACAAACTACTTAAATTAAAGTACTAACCTATACTATGTAACAAAATGTAGATAATAAATCGTGTTTCTTTCGACTGTTTACATGTCAATCAACGGCCGATAGTTGGTGGTGTCACGGTGTTGAAGTTCTGTTGCTATTTTTATATTTTAGCTATGGTCATGTGACAAATTAATAATGTGATCGCAGACTATTTTCTTAGACGTTGACAGAGGTCAATTTAATGGTCTTTAATGGCCTCTGGGAGAGATTGTTGTTGTTTTTCTTCACAAAGGGGTAAGAAGGCGTTTGTATTTACAATCAAGCGTCGAGGATGATCAAGACTAGATTTTAAGATTATTTTTTTTTTTATATTTGTTTTTAGTCTAGTTATGTTGTTAGATTCACCATGTTCACATACTGGTATCAGGAAAGTTGTATTAACAATATGGTAACTTACTTATACACGGTGCTACTGGGGACTTGCTCTGGTGATATCCGGGAGCACACCTGTTGCATTCAAGACCAATAACTCCATCTTTGCACGGACACTGGCCTGTCGTTCCATTACACGTTTTGCCGAGGGCTCCAACAGGATGACAATCACACGCTGAAACACAAAATGGGCGAGGTATTAAATTAAAATCACCTTCCAAAAGGTATAACATATTTGATGATGTTGTATATACTACAAGGCCAAGGTCAATATCTCAGTGGAACCCGAACTCAAGGTAAATGGTTACATATCAGAATTATCTCGTTTTGTAGTTGCCACTGACCGTTCCAATGCGGTAGCTCTACTCTCAACCCTTTTATGTTTGTGGTGTCATATATTGCATTTTATCATGCAGATATGCACTTTTCTGCCTAATAAGGGGGGGGGGGGGGACCTAATAAATTTTGCCTTAATTAGGCACTGACCAATAAAGCAAATCAATG
This sequence comes from Cyrtodaria siliqua, assembly GCA_037043455.1. Lineage (NCBI taxonomy): Eukaryota > Metazoa > Mollusca > Bivalvia > Adapedonta > Hiatellidae > Cyrtodaria > Cyrtodaria siliqua. The sequence continues at coordinate 54,389 of JAWPHD010008928.1, read as the reverse complement.
CGGAATTCCTCGGCGTTTATTGTACGTAACGTTATCTCACGTCATACACGTAACGTTGCCTGACGTCATAAAACAAACAAAAAACAATAACATGGCGGCGTCCTGGATAAGCGTAACATTCTAAGAAATAGGTAATAATAGTAATTCATACAGAAAATGTGGAAAATCTACATGATAAATGGAATATTATGTCAGTGCCTTTTACTATCCTGTTTATTAGGCTCGGCACGAAAACGAAGAATGACTCGGCAGTGCCTCGCCATTCTTCGTTTTCTAAGCCTCGCCTAATAAACTTGATAGTAAAAGGCACTGACATATTATTCTCTATTTATTCAACTTTGTAGTTGTTGTTTGCTGATGTACATGTTTGTGGTTGACTACTTTTGATGAAGCCGACTTTTGTATTTAAAACTGAAATTGCATAATTCGTTGTTTACCAGCTATTGTTTGAGAAGCGAACCAACTAACAATTTGTGTTTAAGTTATTAATCTTCTGTGCGTATACATTTGCCTCCGTTCTACTATTATTTTAATATCTACCTAAATAACCCCTAATTACATTATTTAGGTAAAACATATCTTTGCCATTGTTTTCTGTTCCATTTAGACTGGAAAGAAGCATGCGTCTCATTCAAAGTTAGTTCCTTCCGCATTTATAACCCTCAAACGTATCGCGTATCATTTTAATATTCACTCTGTGTGCGTTAATTAGGCTTTGAGCCACATTGTAAGCGTATTAGAGAAAACATCTGACGGTGTTTGCCCATTGTCTGGTATGGCACATGCCACCTAGTTGTTCCAACCAAGCATCTGGCCTGTCTGATTAGCATCCTTCAGGTTTCAGTATTTTCAGGAATAAATATATACTCCTCAAAATAATTTAAGGACATCAAAAAAGAACAATAATAATAAATAATTACTTAATCTTCAATATTCTGCATTTCATATCCATAGCAAAAGTTCATACTTTTGGGTTAAGTAACAACTGTTAAATAATAAAGTTAAACTTAAAAACTGCAAAAAAAGACCGTAACATGTTCAATAATGGCATAATTAAAAAATTACACAAATCTAAACGCGTTCCTTAAATTGTTTTAAGGAGTATTATTACAGGCTGATATTTACTATCACAAATGTTCCCATCTCGATATGCAGCAATGTATACTAAAGGAAAAAAGAAACGCAACTCGAGAAATTCTACTTTATATTGTATATATAATAATTACGCTGCTGTTAATCCATTGGTACGTGGCTTTTTTAGACCTTTCCTTATGGAAAAATACTAAAACAACACATAACCCCAAAATGATATCCCTGCAAAGTTTCATTATTCATACAATACGCGTTTGCTTCAAGCAGGTGAGCAAACTAAGAATGTGACATTTTGCAATCGCTTTACGTTGAATCATAACTTAAATGACTCAAATTTTCAAATCGTAAAAGAGTATGATAATGAGTAGGATAATGGACCTTTGGAAACGGCCGAACACGACACATACAAAATATTGAAGTCTCGGTTTGATTGAGACTGTTCATGAACGGTAGTGAAATATGCTAGCTACCGCTCACGCCCTCTAGCCCCGGGTTGACCAAAACTCAATATTCATAAAATCAGCAGTACAAAATGTTAACCATCCCGAAGATTGCATGCATATGGCGGTGGACATAGAGATTTTCCTCCCCCTTTACTTCAACATTTCTGAATTTCGTGTTACAGAATTTAATGTTATTAAAAAGTCTACAACAGCACAGAGTCTTTCTTCCTTACTCAAACTAACAGCAACCCCTTTTTTTACAAAGCATCTTGGGATTTCTCTGAACTGTGACGTGGAATTAAGTGAGCTCGACTTGTAAATGAGGAAGTGTCAATTCTTACGGATGGCGGGAGGAGTACAGTACTGGTTCTACCCAGGAAAAGTGGGTGGTCCGCCTCCACCACAAAAATCGACCGTCATATATAACCTTGAAAATGACGTAAACACCATACAAACAAACAAAATATCAATAATATAGCGGAAATTCCTGAGTTGCGTTTCTTTTTCCTTTAGTATATTTCGCCTACTCATCCGAAATGTTCTCATAATGTACAACGTTACCGCGAATGTGTAGTGGTTCGAACTGGGTACCTAAATACTGCAAAAGCGAGATATATTTGTATAAACTAAGGGGAATATGAACTTCATTGAAACTGCCTCATATTTCCCTAAAATAAGCAAGTGATTTGGTGCACTTTCAAGTTGTTATACATGCTCCCCTCTTTTCTTTATTTGACATCCCTAACACCTGAAGTCCCTTTGATAATCTGCCTTACACCTAATAACTCCTTTAAACGCCGCGAGGGATTATTGTTCGATGGCGTAAATATTGTTTTACACTATAAGAAGTGATTTTATTTTTTGAATATCGTTTGTTACATCAGTTTAAATATCTTCTCAACACGTGTTTGCAAAGGGATACTCAACCATTACGAAGGGTCTGAACCTGTTTAACTTTCATAACACTTATCGGTTTATAAAAAAAAAATCTAAAAAGAGAAGGCCTACCCAATTCTGGGGTTTACTACTCTTTGTCGCTTTTACTTCAAAAGCCTTTTCAAATATTCAGAAAATGTATAAAAGTGCTCACAAACACTGACAGCCTTATTTTTCTTTCGGTAGTAATGTTATGAGATATTTTGCGTGCTTTTGCATTTCATAAGTCTCACTCATACCATTAATTCCTGCTAAGATTTAACAAAATGATAAATACGGATCAAGGTCGAGAAATTATAATATTACATTCCTGCCTGTGATTCTGAGGGAATTAAAAGTTATAATTCCCTTTGGAAATAAATCCCTAGGGAAATTATAAGATTTTGCCGGAACTACTTTTTTAATTACATTGTTGTGACAGTTGTGGTGTATTCTTGCGAAAAAAGTTCGAAAGTAAGACAAAGTAGACCCTAGTGAATCCAGAAATATTTATTGAACTAAAGGCACATTCTTGTAAATAAATGTAATATATAAGTTAATCAACACTGTTTTCGTATTACTGGATATAATTCCCTCGGCCAGTTCACATATCTAGTAAAAAGCCTCGTGCCGTAGTTTTACTAGATATGTGAACTGGCCGAGGGATTTATATCCGGTATAATTCCCTCGGCCAGTTCACATATCTAGTAAAAAAAACTCGTGCCATAGCCGAGGGATTATATCCCGTAATACGAAAGCAGTGTTGATTAACCTCTATAGAACAGAACAATAGAAAATATTCTATTACGGCACTCGTTCTTTTACTAGATATGTGAACTGGCCTCGGGAATTATATCCCGTAATATACTACTCAAAATTTGCTAAGGATCACTTGTTTGCTGTCTAAATTTCTTGCTGAAATAAATAGCATTATTTCTATTTTACATGAAAGTATTTAGTGCTAGAGCAGTGTATGGTCACGTGATCTCATGACTTGATTAAACTTGTGGAATTGTTGAAGTATCAATGAAATTAATATCGTTATTGTGAATTAATTTATAATAAAATTATATGGAAGAATAAAAGTGATCCTTAGCAAATTTTGAGTAGTATATATCCCGTCAAGCAGTGTTTATAAATGTTTTGTATCAGTATCATAGACTAGGTAGCACATAAGATTTATATAAGACATATGTGGTAAAATGTGTAGTGCTCCACCCTGATGCAGTAAATATTGACAGGGAAAACGTAGTGCGTAATAGACTTGTTGCGATATTTAAAAATAAAAATAAAGCATTAAAATAATGTGAAAGTGGTACTGACACAGAATATGTGATAAAATTGCTAAACCTATGAAAAACTTTGTATGTGTTAATGCAATTAAAAGCAAAAAAATGCATGCAATATACAGATATACCGTATTTAGTTCTGTAATTTGAAGAGAGCACTATATATTGTATATAACATAGTCAGCTCGGATATCTGATGTAGTGACACCCGTTTTGACAGTCTGTGTCATGTATCCATAACCCCTGGTGAAATTTGAACTGAGCACCCGATAATAATGTGGCTCCGGCACGTTACTAGTGCCCTCTTTGTATATACCCCACACTAGTGCCCTTAATGTACCCTCATAAATCATACCAACTGATGTAGTTTTTGCTAATGATAGCAAACAGCCATATTTTCATACCACACAGAAAAACTGGAGGACATTTGCATACTGATATACGCCATTGGCAATAAAAGCGTTTATTTTACTACAAATAACTTTCATCGAAATTGGTAAAAAAATAACTTTCATCAAAATTAGTAAATTAACAATTTCGATGAAAGTTATTTGTAGTAAAATAAACGCTTTATCTGACAGGTTGAGTAATTCTTCTTGTTTCACGGAGGCGGGTGTGTGAGATTCCATTAATTGAATGTAATAACACTACTTGCGTAGTTTATTAAAGGGACACACGACTATCTTGATTTTTTAAACACTTGCGGCTTAGTTAGTTTTTCTACATATAAATTGCATTTGTTCAATCATTAATATTAATTTTAAGAATAGTATAAAGAAATACGTATTGGCAAATTACTAACTGTTATTTACATTTCATTAATAATATTCAAACCTATGGTAGAATAACGAAGAAAAGTTGAAAACTCAAAATTGTATTTAAAATATATAAAATCAGATTTAAAGTCAAAATGATACTGGATTAATAAATGGAGAGGCTCATTGTAATGCTTGATACAGACTTCAAGATTGCCATTGCCATGTGTCCCTTTAAATGTACACATCCGCAATCGGAGTTGGAAACAAAAAATACTGCATCTCGTGCTTGTGAATAATGATACTTCACAGTAAAATAATCGGAAGTCATGCCAGTACTGTACATATAGTTTAGGTTGTAGAGTTTAAACATTATGCCTTAGGACGGAGATAGTTGCATTTATTGCATTTTACCATTATTACTATTTTGTTTTTAGCATGGACAATAGTGAAGGAATTAAACCTGTACATAGACAAAGTATATTAAAGGGACACAAGGCGATCTCGAAGTTTGTATCAAGTATTAAAATTAGCATGAAACTTGCTTGCATGTAATTAAATAACACATTTTGAGTTTTCAGTTTTTCTGCGTTATTCTACCATAGATTTAAATATACTATTTTTTTTATGTTATTTTCATAATTAATATAATGACTGAACAAATGCAAGGCATGTATAAAAAGTAACAATAGGCCGTGAGTTTTTAAAAAAAACAAGATTGAGGTGCGTCCCTTTAAGCCAAAGCATTTTATAAACCATACAAACACATAGTGTGTTGATACAGATAAATTCTCATGGACCTGGACACGTAATATAGTTGTTGTTTTTTTTGGAAATCACTTTTCTATTTTAAATATATCAGTTTTTTTATATTTACCTTTACATGCTTTTCTATGAGTAATGTCTCGTTTTTGGTCTCTATAAAAGCCTTCCTTGCAATGATTACAGAAGCGTCCCTCTGTCTGATGGCGACATTTCCGACAGACTCCGCCGCTCGTGTATCCCGACAGCTCGTACAATTCCATGTTGAACCGACAATGCTTAGCGTGCAGGTTACAATTGCAAGCTGAAATGAGACAAAACGAAAGTTATAATGATAAAGTGCATACTGTCCACACATTCGATCGGTCCTGAGTTTGACAAGACGTTCATAACACTAGTTCAATATCAAGGTCATCAAGAAGTTAAAATTAAAATCTTAAAGTGGTCCCATAGTGATACATGTGGACAATTGTTTGTGTGTTTTCAATAAAGACCATGATCTGGAATGATGTAGTTAGCTATGTCACTAACCCCAACAGATGGTCACTATGATGTAGTAAGCTATGTCACTAACTCCAACAGATGGTCACAATGATGTAGTAAGCTATGTCACAAACCCCAACAGATGGTCACAATGATGTAGTAAGCTATGCCACTAACCCCAACAGATGGTCACAATGATGTAGTAAGCTATGTCACTAACCCCAACAGATGGTCACAATGATGTAGTAAGCTATGTCACTAACCCCAACAGATGGTCACAATGATGTAGTAAGCTATGTCACTAACCCCAACAGATGGTCACAATGATGTAGTAAGCTATGTCACTAACCCCAACAGATGGTCACAATGATGTAGTAAGCTATGTCACTAACCCCAACTGATGGTCACAATGATGTAGTAAGCTATGTCACTAACCCCAACAGATGGTCACAATGATGTAGTAAGCTATGTCACTAACCCCAACAGATGGTCACAATGATGTAGTAAGCTATGCCACTAACCCCAACAGATGGTCACAATGATGTAGTAAGCTACTTTTCATTTTCGAAGATATAACAACATAAACCGTATTCAAAGCAACATCTGTTGATGAGACATTAGACATTTTACATATTAATTTTAAAATAAAGTCACTTATTAATTTCTACTTAAAGTGACTCAGTATCAACATAAGGTCATTAATCAATATCAACATGAAGTCACTCATCAATATCTACTCAACGTCATTCTTCAATATATACATAAAGTCACTCATCAATATATACATAAAGTCACTCATCAATATCTGCATAAAGTCACTCATCATTATCTACATAAAGTCACTCATCAATATCTGCATAAAGTCACTCATCAGTATATACATAAAGTCACTCATCAATATCTACATAAAGTCACTCATCAATATATACATAATAAAGTCACTCATCAATATCTACATAAAGTCACTCATCAGTGAATACATAAAGTCACTCATCAATATCTGCATAAAGTCACTCATCATTATCTACATAAAGTCACTCATCAGTATATACATAAAGTCACTCATCAATATCTACATAAAGTCACTCATCAATATATACATAATAAAGTCACTCATCAATATCTACATAAAGTCACTCATCATTATCTACATAAAGTCACTCATCAATATCTGCATAAAGTCACTCATCAGTATATACATAAAGTCACTCATCAATATCTACATAAAGTCACTCATCAATATATACATAATAAAGTCACTCATCAATATCTACATAAAGTCACTCATCAGTGAATACATAAAGTCACTCATCAATATCTACATAAAGTCACTCATCAATATCTACATAAAGTCATTCATCAGTGTCTACATAAAGTCATTCATCAGTATCTACATAAGTCACTCATCAATATCTACATAAAGTCACTCATCAGTATCTACATAAAGTCACTCATCAGTATCTACATAAAGTCACTCATCAGTATCTGCATAAAGTCACTCATCAGTATCTGCATAAAGGCACTCATCAGTATATTCATCAAGTCATTCATCAATATCTACCGTCTTATGAAGCCGTATACAATTATGTCACTGAATGTTAGCATGAGGAAACACAAATGTTGCCGTCTTCCTACTCTTCTATCATTCCAGTGACGTTAATAATCAGTAAGTAAATTGGGGAGGCCATATAAAAATCGCACGTGTTGCAAATGGAATGATAAAAGAAACAAAAAGCGCACAGTTTTTATAGATAAAGCACTTCTTGTTTGATATTCCCAAGATAGAATTGCCCAATCATAATTGGTTCACAGGATGCTGTACTTAAGGTGTTGTTGTGAATAGCAGCCGTTTGATATTAAAGCACTTATAAATTATTGTTTTAAGAACACAACATAACAGAACATAATTTTATTCAACTTTTACAAAGTACCCCGTTGGTCCACATGAGTTTACACAATATATGCTTTTAAGTGCACAGTATAATACAATTATTATACAATTATTATACAATTGTTATACATCTTATGGATAGAAAATAAACATTATTGAGACACAAATAAAACAAAGACAAAAACATGCTTTACAACATGTTGAAAAGTGATTATACAACACATATTCATTATAGTATAGAATGAACTTAAACTGGAATGTTTATTAATTAAAACAGTTATTTGATCAAATGCTCTTTTGATGTATTTAGCCAAATTCTTTAGTTCTTTTTATTTTCTTTTTTCATTAATTCACAGATTTTTTTACCTAAATATATAGCAAAGATTACTTGCAAGAAAACCGTGGTCCCATATTGCTGTTGTATTATTGTGTTCATTGTATATTTGTTCACATATAGATATATATGTTTATACACGCATTTTTATGTTAGGAAATATCATCATTTTACATACAATAATGAATTGTTTTATGAAAGGGTCAGGGTTATAAAACGTGTTTCCCGGCCCAATTTTTTTTATTTCTTTTAAAAATATTTATATACTGTTAACATAACTCATACAATGTGTTATTGTGTATTATTGTGTAAAACTGTATCTGACAATAATACAGGTTTAATAGTTTATTTAAGTCGTATCGCAGTACAGTATTATTTACTATAATTAATTACTATATTTACTATATAACTATTACAAGAGACTATGTAATAAAAAATATACGGGTACTTATGACTTATAATATATGATTATAAAACGTCAATTGCTTGCGTGTAGCCGCCGAACGATGATATACATGTGGAAGCTCTTGAGGCACTTCTAACTTCATGACTTCTAACTTCATTACTTCATAACTTCTAACTTCGTCACTTCTAACTTCATCACTTCTAACTTCATTACTTCATAACTTCTAACTTCGTCACTTCTAACTTCATCACTTCTAACTTCATCACTTTTAACTTCATCACTTCTAACTTAATCACTTCTAACTTCGTCACTTCTATCGTCATCACTTCTAACTTCATTACTTCATAACTTCTAACTTCATGACTTCTAACTTCATCACTTTTAACTTCATCACTTCTAACTTAATCCTTCTAACTTCAGTCATGAAATTGGAAGTCATGAAGTTAGAAGTAATGAAGTTAGTAGTCATGACGTTAGAAGTCGTGAAGTTGGAAGTCGTGAAGTTAGAAATAATGAAGTTATTAAGTCGTGACGTAAGGTAGTAAGAAGTAAGAATGTCAGAAATCCCTCCAGGGCTTCCATATATGCAGCTTTATAATCGCATTGCGTCTTTAATTTCAAAATAATGTGTATTGAATCATTCTTGATTCAGGTGTCACTTTTTAACACATCAGATAATATACTGCCGCTTTAGAATATTAGAAAACAGCGGCAAGGAATATTTCTTGTGTGTCTATAATCATAACTGATGGTAAATGCATGAGCAGAACGAATATATGCCAACACTGTAATGGGTGGTCGGTTTAATTTCCATATCTCTCATGTTAATGGCCTCACATTGTTGATGTGTTTTTATCCACGCAAATTCCTCCCCTTCCACCGGAAGTGTTAATCCCGCCAGGGGCGTAGCTGGACCAAAATGGAGGGTGCGTGGGGTAAATAAATGGTGCATTCGGGGCTCAAACGGGAGAGGAACTGTAATCCTTACAACTGCACATACACACACATATAAAAACATAAGTACAATTTTGTTTACTTTTATTACAAGATAGAAAATGGAAAAGTTCATACCTGACTAAAATGAATACCCATTCATGAACGTTTCCCTTTTAGTAAATTACAGAAATGTATCGAAATAAAGAGTTAGATGTGTTTAAAAGTTACCCACGGCTCCGCCACTGCCCGTGTGCCCGTGCGTAACGCACGTACAGATCCGACGAAATACAAAAGTCAATTACGCGATAACACATGTTTACATATTGTATAATAAAATGTCAGTTGAGTCTGAGATGATTGATGGTGTATGATGCTAAAGACACGATAACTTAGGATACATTTGTTGGGGTGTTCTATTTCAAAGCAAAAATCGTGATTAAAAGTATTATTATTTTTTTGATATAGTACCACGTAATGATGCTTCTTTAAAATAAATGTCGGTGTGTGTTACATGAAGGTCTCGAAACTGTCATCAATACTGATGTATATTAAATACTTGTTTAAATTTAAGAAATTTATTAAGTATTGAATAACAAGTAATTCATACGATTTCAGAAGTTGAGACAGAAACATTTATTTTTTTCTGATAATGACATAATTTTGACACAACAGTAGTTGTCAAAGAATTGAAATACAATACTAAAATGACGGGCAAAATTTCACTTTCCACTTTGCAAGAAGTTATGCAGTCTTGAATAGTCGTGTAGATGTTACGTAAACTTCTCGTGCATTGTTGCTAGAAGTGTTGTAAGGCTGAGGCCCATTTAGGTGGGAGTTAGGTGGCGGGGGTCGGTGTGAGGGTGTCCCATATGGCATATGGAAAAAAATAATTTACATAAAGGTTGGGGTGTCGGAACAAATACGATATATAACAATGATGAAAACAGAAGATCCATAATTCATAAATAAAAGCGACACTAAGGATCACACCCGTGGAAAACCGCGACATTAGCTACTACTAAAAAATAAAACCTGATTTAAATGTTTGTTGTTGTTGTTGTTGTTGTTGTTGTTGTTGTTGTTGTTGTTGTTGTTGTTGTTTTAAAGTTCCTTCATCTTCAAACAAGTAATGTGCTAGCTACGAACAACATTTGCAATAGCAATATGCAAATAGCAATATAATTTTATAACAATATAACCTGCACATAATCTTCGAAAGAGGGTGATGCAGTATCCATAGATAGATAGATAGATAATTTTATTATACCTCACTCAAAATTCTCTATGTAATTTCCCCATTCCCGATCAGTCAACAATTGGTAATGTTTCATGGTAATGTTTCATGGCATGAACTTTTTTTTTTTTCTGATTTTTCTGAGCAAAAAATAATTGCTGATTAAATGAATTTTGATGTTTGGTATAATAAAATAAATATCACATCCCATGGAGGGTGATAGAACATATTGTCAACCCTCGATGTGGTAATGTCCACCTCGGCTAAAGCCTCGGTGGACATTACCAATCTCGGGTTGACAATATGTTCTATCACCCTCCATATTGTCAACCCTCGATGTGGTAATGTCCACCTCGGCTAAAGCCTCGGTGGACATTACCAATCTCGGGTTGACAATATGTTCTATCACCCTCCATGGGATGTGATATTTATATAATGTAGCATGGTCACTAACACTTCTTTTTGTAATAGCACCACAGGTGTAAATCGTTTAATTGAAAATAACACCTGTCAGAATAACAGTTAGAATAACAGTTAGATTAACAAGTTAGAGTATGGCAGGGAGCTGAAATGGAAACGCTATGTACAAAACAAATAGAGTATAGTTTCATCTCGTTGGTTAATTTAAACATCGAGAATTAACCAACTCATTGAAACCATACTCTATCTATTTCTTATAACAATATAATATATATTGATAAGTATATTAAATGTTTTATATAATAATAGGTCGGTGCAATTTTAGTTCGTTCCATATTAAGACTTGACCAAAAATTGGTGCAATATCTTTCCTTATTTTTTATCTATGAACATTCGCTTTATTTTATTATTTATGCGACATAATCCTGTCAAGCACTGTTGTAAAATGTTGATTGGTTCGTATGACCTTATTTCTAAAAGTGGAGTAGTTCAATGTATTTTCATACCACACCAATGTTTATGTTTTGTTTGTGTCTACGTATGATGGAATCATTCACCAATTTAAAGTAACGCATGTTTGTGTGACTGTATCTGTGGGGTAGAGAAAATATTGTGTTAACACTGATCGTGCACAAAAATAGGACACATTAATGGCACAGAATACATTATATCCCGCTCCCCCACCCCCCTCTCCCCCAACCCAACTAGATGTCACTATTTGTTCCATTGAAGTGATTTGTCTTGATTATGACAGGTAACGTGAATGTTGACTGACTTTGTGTGTGTTTCATAATGCTTTATTGCTCACGCTACACCGTGTCATATAATAATATGCTGTGTAATTCTATGCATATACGCATATACACTTCTGTGATAATTGTCAAAATGTTATATGCTTTTAGCTTTTATATTTAACATATGGGATGCCTGTTATCTTCTTGTATAGTATCACTGCATCTTGCCATGTATACGTATTATGTGCTTTACATTGTTTATATATCGGCATGTCGGATGGGAAACGTCAGCATTCTTGTTATTACATTTACATTATTTAACATACCCGTTGCGAGTCCCTTTTTGACTTGCTATCTACATTGACAATGTAAACTGTTAATATTTAACCATATCGTCCCCTTATTTATTTGTAAATAGGTATTTGTCAGTAAATTGTCACATTGCTTGAATGATAGGCCTATGGCTTCGTCTGTTATTTGTTGTATATGTGTCCACCACGTTTTCGTTGATAAACCTGATTAAAAAACATAAATTCATTTTTACCGTTCCCGCAATTATTCAAACGCATGATAGTGTACGTCTTTGCTTAATATATAAAATGTTCTTGATATCAAGAATTGAATCCTTTTAATGAGCATAGAATTGAATCCTTTTAATGAGCATATTATGTAAATGAAGTTCATAAATTGTAATTGAAAACCAAATTATGTCAAGCAACCATGTTTATGCATACCTAAACGTAACAATGATAGTGAGCATGCTACGTGGGAGACAGAACTGTAAAATAGTTTAATTAATGCCAGTCACATTATGCTCAATAAATACGTATTTAAGTGTAATATAGATATTAAACAACACGAACGGGGGTTCCGAGTGTTTAAATGTGCAATATGCACATGGACGGAACACGCTTGGTTGCTTTAAATCAGCTATCCCGACAACAGCAGCCATATTTACCTGCCATATTTTACAACATAATGTACACCTAAACCTACTTACGACGAGGTATTTGTAATATAACACCAAACACTACAACTGGAGGGTTGTATTAAGAGTTACCAATTCATACTTAATTTTTCGCATATTCAGTCATAGTTATTTTAAGAACCCGCGAATATAAATATACTTTTAATCGGCACATATGCATGATTATATGACCTGAACACCTGGATAACCCTAGTAAACGGTTTTATAGTGTAATTTTGTCGTTATTTGGCGGGTTAGTTTCTTTAAGTTCTACCAAAATATCCATCTACGCGAGAGTATAAGCTATCCTGTCGAATTATATAGCAGAGAAATGTTCTATTTCAGCATGTCCAACAAGGTAAACGCGTTACTTTTTACAATAAAAGAAATATTTATTCATTTCAGAATTTCCAGCATGTGCGTGTTTATATCTTTCCTGACTGAATATGCTATAAGCCAATTATTCCGCAAAGGTAAAAAGATCTGAAACTCAATTAAACAGGAACTTTCAAGAATGCTTGTTTTGTGAAATTGCCAATTGCTACAGGTTTTATCGTCAGAATCAATTCTGTCTTGTTTACCATTGGTTAATCAATAACAAAGACATACTTTTCAAAGATGGTGTAAATAATATCATCGTCTTCCTGAAATTGTATTAAAACGCGGGGACAAAGTCATGCTGCTTTGTTTATTATACCATCCCTATGTGATGTGAGCGATGATTCTGCCTTCATTTGCATATATATTACACGTGTGTGTTATGATATTTATTTCATGGCTTAATTATACTCCCACGCCACAAGATTACAATATTACATAAAGATACATTGAGGGGCAGTGTATACATATATATGACCAAATGTCTTTGATTAAATTGGCAAAGCGGCGATATGGATACATGCGTTTGTTACATTTGTGGTGATTGCCATGAGTTATGTGTTTTGTTTAACATGTTTCTTGCTAGCATAATATATTACAGAAGCTAGTACACAACATCAACAAGTTGATGAAGATTATTTTGAACACTGACGACACACATATAGAGGTGCTTATCAATTTAAATTCATTATATCTTCAAGTGTATACAAAATCCACAATATGTATGTACTGGCATGCGTGCTCACGCCACGTTATTAATACCTTGTATAAGTCAATTTTACGGAGAACGCTGCTCTCTGAGCTCCGTGTCAAACATTTCAAGACATCTAACCAAGAGTATGAGCTGCGTGAAAACTCCAATAATTTACCACAATGGGTTCCTCTGGTGCGATATTATCCTAGCAATTTCATAGCCGTTGAATTATAAAGGAACACACGGAGCCTTTGTGAAGCCACAACAGCGCAACCCCACTTCAAGCAACGCTATTCAAAATTTATGAATATTAATACTAATACGAAATTTATGAGATATTTGATTGAGAAATGATGGATTTTAAATAGTTTAAACCTTTAAAATAAGTTTAGTATTAATATAAAATTGAAATATTGAATTATACCTATGAGAAAATCAAGGCAAAGATCACACTAATATTTTGAACTTGTGGAAGCACAGTTGATACGGTATTGCGCTATGCACATAGACTCACTGTTACAATGTTGCACAGACAGTCACTGTTACCACAGACAGTCACTGTTATAATTATGGACACGTGCACAGACAGTCAGTCACTGTTACCACTGACAGTCACTGAGACGTGCACAGACAGACACTGTTATCACAGACACAGACAGTCAGTTACCACAGAAAGTCACTGTTAGCACAGACAGTCACTGTTACCATAGATAGTCACTGTTACCACAGACAGTCACTGTTACCGCAATCATCACGGTTACCACAGACATTCAGTGTTACCACAGACAGTCATTGTTACCGCAGAAATTCACTGCTATCACAGACAATCTCTGTTACCACAGACAGTCACTGTTACCACACACATTCACTGTTACCACAGACAGTCACTGTCACCCCAGACAGGCACTGTTACCTCATACAGCAATTTTTACCACAGAAAGTCACTGTTACCACAGTTACCACAGACAGTCACTGTTACCACAGAAAGTCAATGCTATCACAGACAATCTCTGTTACCACAGACATTCACTGTTATCACAGACAGTCATTGTTACTACACACGGTCACTGATACCACAGACAGTCACTGTTACCACAGACAATCTTTGTTACTACAGACACTGTTACTATGCTGAAAACGTACCCATCTTATACATCAAATTTACCTCCGAAATAAACAACATATCTCCTGAACATAAACAAATATAACCCTATTAAACAGTTCATCGGTCTGTCTGAAAGTTTTATAATATGAATGTTCTGCTATATTCTACAATGAAAGGTATTGGGGGCTGATGTTCTCGGAGAGAGACGCAGCAAGTCTGCAGCTCTAAAGCGCAATAGGTGATACTAATACGCCTCGTGTCCATTAATAAACATACAATAAACTGGAGAAATTAGCATAACAAACCAACCACCGTATCATCAACATGAGTTTATATGAAGATGATACAATAAAGTTCTCCCTAGCATAACTATCATATATAGTTTTTCGCATGATTTTACTTTATCAATTACCTTTTGAAGAGGACGACAAAGAATAACATTGAATATTTATGATTTTATAATTAACAATTTCAATAGCACGAGATTCGTTAAAGGCAAAACATGTTTCTTACATTTGTGTTACGTGTATGATAATTGTTGAAGAATGTTATCGGATGAGCACACTACCCTGATAATGATCGCCTAATAGTCACCCTGTATGAAGTAGGTGCAAAAATATAATTTATCATCGTTATTAAACATAATAAATTGGCGTGGAATCAAATCCATCGGAATACAGTTTTTTTATTATTAATTTCGTTATCGAACGATATATTTAAAGATGCAATAAAATAGTTAATAATGAACAAAATAGCAAAAACTGCAACAACACGACGACAGATGATTCAACGGTATTGAGAGGTCAGGTAGCTTGTGGGATTCAGAGATGCATCGGTCGTTTAGCTGGTGGGATTTTGAGATGCATTTGTCATTATCTGGTGGGAATTTAGAGTTGCATCGCTCGTTTAGCTGGTGGGATTTAGAGATGCATCTGTCATTTATCTGGTGGGAATTTAGAGTTGCATCTGTCGTTTAGCTGGTGGGATTTAGAGTTGCATCTGTCGTTTAGCTGGGGGGATTTAAATTGATTGATTGATTGAAATGGATTTTATAGTCGCACCAACAGCTAAGGTCATATGGCGACTTCCAGCTTCCATTGGTGGAGGAAGACCCCAGGGGAGGGATTTAAAGATAGATCGGTCGTTTAGCTGGTGGGATTTCGAGTTGCATCGGTCGTTTAGCTTGTGAGATTTAGACTTGCATTGGTCGTTTAGTGGTGGGATTTAGAGATGCATCCGTTGTTTTATACGTTTATACTCGTGACAAACATATTCAGCATACATTTTTACATCTACATGTACCATACAAACATATCCAAAAAGGAAACGTTTGTACAATTTGGAGGACAAGGTTAAATAAAACAGTTTTATAGATTAAGTCAACTTATATAGTTCATATACTAACTCATAATCGATGGTTTGCATTCTGTCGACAATAATAAAAGAACAATAAAAGTATGCATCAATACACTAAAGATTTCTCCATTGCATTCCATTGTAATATGATTATGTTTAAAAACCTGTAGAAAACAGAAACTTCAAATGGGAAACTTACTGATTCGTGAAGATGAACATGTCTGCTATTAAAATTCAACCAAAAAGGGTTTAGTTAGTTACGTATGAGAAAGTATGTTTAGCCCATTTACTAAAACATTGGGATAAATGTCAACATTTCCCCAGCCCCTCATTCAATCATACCCTGTCTACTTTCCCTTTTACAAATCATATCTAAAATTGCCAAAAGCACGATGAGATGCGTTCAAGATATCAATTACATGTCCAGAATACAGCACTAACTGCACTAAAAAAAGTGTTAAGAAAACAAAGATCAGCACTCTTTGATAGCGCTACTTTCGAATGCACCAAGCGAGCATATCCGGTCGATCTGGAGTAATTAAACCTTATATACATATGTTAAATGCAGATGTAAACAACGTAAACATTCCCAATTAAAAATCTAATTCATTATACATAATATTATATAGGTTGTGTTTTTTTCTTTTCCTAATAAAAAAACTCGGTGTTATTGATGTGAATGATTTAAACATGTACTATATAATTTAAACGGAGTTATTATTTTTAAAATGGTAACATTAATACTCTAAAAACGATCCGACAGCTTGCTGCAAATGCTGTAATATTGATTCAATAAAGGTTAAGGTAAGTATCGGAACAATAAAATAGTCAGAAAAAACACAAACCAAAATACCATTTTTTTCGATAACTGTTAAATTACAATAATTGCGCTTTTCTGGTTTCTGTTTACAGTTATATGTTTCCCATACTCCTTCTCTAAATTATATATAGACAGACATTCTGATTACGCTAATGGGGACATAACGTGATACGAGTATTAACTTTCATACCCAATCCAACCCCTTCTCCAAGAAGCGAAAACTGGGTTGGCTGGGACTGTGCTGGGGTATGAAATAGAACCTTAATATTGACTTATAAAGTGTGTCTATTGTAAAATTAAAACATATAATATGTAATTTACAACAGCTTATCGCATTCTTCAGTAAAACATGTTTTTAAACATGCTTTCTTGTAGAGATATCCGTTATAAAATCCTGCTAATATAACCTTTCCCATCGCTTAATGGAATTAAGCCGGGAACACGTAATGGAATAATAACGTTGGGCAACATACAATGTGTTTAGGGGCTTTTTCCATAAAATAGTTCGGTGGCGAAGCAGGTAATATTTATAATAAAGAAATCGCAAAATAAGTCATTTTCTATTAAATACAGTTTGGGTGATCTTTTCAGCATATCTTAAAAAGTAATTATAGTCTACTGAAGTCCGAAACAAATATTTAAAAACTCGTTTTCGATATTTTGAAGGCATATATACAGAAAGTCAAAGAAACGCATAATGAGTATTTCCGCTATATATTGTATGTTAAAATATGCTACTGCTAATCGAATGGTACAGGTATATAAATGTAAATATGTTGCGAATCCAAACTCTGTAGACACAATATAAACGGCTTTAAACAGCCGCGACATTAGGCCTGTCCTTTCGGAAAGAAAGTTTAAACAGCACCGAACACAACAGTGGTTACCCCTTTAAAGTTTCATTATCGACAGAATGCGCATTTGGCTCAAGCAGGTAAGTAAACTTAGGCTTTAAATGTTGCAATATATTTTAACATTAAACACAATACTGAAATGGCTTGACTTTTTCAAGCGAAACTTCAACATGTATGCATTTCGTGTAACAAAGTATTCTTTGATTAAAAGATCTACTACATGGCAGAGTTGTTCTTTCTGTAATTAGTTGTAGCCCCTTTTTATACAAAACACGTTGAGATATATCTGGAATAATTACGTGAAATTATGTGTGTATAATTGTGTAGTATAGGCAATTTTGTGAGTATGCGTTTCTTTTTCCTTTCAGTATATAATGCAAGCTAGTTCTACTAACTCTAAACCAGAGATCTAAGCAGTGTATTACATCTCTGTCTAAATGTCATATACAAGAAAAGAGGAAAAAACTCCTACTCTTTGGAAGAATCATGACTAACAATGCTAAAGGTAACAATTCCGCTAAAGGCAACAATTCCGCTATAAAAGGTAACAACCTCCGTTAAATGTAACAATTACCTCTACCGCTAAAGGTAACAGCGCTTATGCCACAGGTGCCATAGTAGCTAAATAGAACCCGTTTACTCAGTTTTCATTGAAACTGTAGACGTTGAAAAAAGTTGTTACCTATAACGTTAGCCTTGTTACGTTTAGCGGAAGAGGTGAGTGTAACCTTTATCGGAGGTTGTTACCTTTAGCGTTGAAATTGTTGTCTTTAGCGGCGGTTGTTACCTTTAGCGGATGTGTTACCTTTAACGTTGTTTCAATGACAGCGGTACACTTGTATATGCTTAATGTATGTGTAATAATCACTTTACCATCATATGTATTGCATCATTTAGTTGATACACTATTTTATTTTCATGTGAACCATATACTTATATTTTGTCACGTGTTTAACAATGACAGTTGCGTTTGGTGCTCTTTCATTTTATTGTTTTACTTGTTTGTCACTTTATGCTCATGCCACTATAGATCACTATAATAAATGGTTTACTTACAGGAATTCATGCAGATAGTTTAATTATCCGCCTTAACTATGAAAGATGACAAGAGTTATCGCCTTGAAATGACGTTGCATTTTTGATATATTTTGTATTTGGTTTATTTTACAAATGTCCTCTGTGCTTGTTGACAAAGATATAAGATTGAAATATTGGTCGGTCATATTTAGAAAATAAACTATCGGGGTCAATATTGACGTGGGAATGTGGCATTTTAACAATTTTAATTACACCATGAAAGAATACGTCAACGTGTCTAATTGCAGACAAATATAGCATAATCTAAGTTGACGTATATCCAACTGTCAATCAAAATCAGTAAACAACGATAATGTCAATAAAACAGTACAAACTTTGCATAATCCAATCAGCAAGTCACGTGATCATTCATTTTAAAGATATCTTTATACTGCATACATTGTTTAAATTTAAAAAAAAAAAAGACATTCATTCAATATTTCCGTAAACTTCAAATATCGGCCAGATGCTACAAATGTAATGTGAACTTAGTATCTACTTGTAATTGCTCTCTTTAGATGCCGGGCAAGAAAAAGAGAAAAAGCGGGCAAGAATAAGAGAATACCAGAAAACCGTGATCACTGTGACATGGAAAAAAACCAATGAATACTATCAAATTATATAAATCTGGACGTAAGTCTTTCCTGGTTTACGTTATTTAATTACTGTAATAAATGTTGTTGCTGTTGTTGATGGTGCTGCTGGTGTCGGTTGTGGTTTTGAAAATCTAAAACACATGTTTACAAGTACAGCTTCTTTGGCGAATAATATATACGAAGGCGTTTTCACACAAACGTATGTTTATATTTAATCAAATTTAAAACAAATAGATCCACTCTAAGTAATTGATATATTATGGTGGATGATGGAGATGGCAGTAGAAATGGTAATAGTGGTGGTTGTGGGTAGCAGCAGCAGTAGTAGTAGTAGTAGTAGTAGTAGTAGGTAGTAGGTAGTAGGTAGTAATAGTAGTAGTAGTAGTAGTAGGTAGTAGGTAGTAGGTAGTAATAGTAGTAGTAGTAGTAGTATGTGTTGTTTTTGTAGTAGTAGTATGGTTGTGTTGTTATTGTTGTAATTGTTGTTGCTTTTGTTGTGTGTGTTGTTATTGCTAATGTTGTTGTTGTTACAGCAGCAGCAATAGTAGCAGTAGCAGTAATAGTAGCAGTAGTAGCAGTGGTAGTATATTTGTTGTCGTCGTCGTCGTCGTCGTCGTCTTCGTCGTAGGATCTGTTGTTGGTAGTGGTGCTGGTGGTGGTGGTGGTGGTGTAGCAGGCAGTATAGTTTTATTTACCACATTCAGGCAACTATGTTTTAACTAAATAAAAACTAAATATGTACTGAATGCATATAATGCGTTTATAATGCATCTACAAATCCTAGTATATGTCTTCCATGGTGTATTAAACGTGGGGTCTGACGTATCTAATATAACCATGGTTGAAATATAAAATAAAAAAAGCCTATGCGATTGATCCTTTTGGGGTATTGCGTCAGGAGTGAGTCTGATGACACGGCTGGTGCGATAGGTCCAGCACCAATCACATAAGTTAAATGTCTATCATATTGTTTTATTATTGTAAATGAAATTTAATTGCATATATTCTCTTATAATTATTTTTGAATGGCATAGTTAAAATCATGTGTAATGTTTTATTGTATATTCTATTGTACTATGACAAGACTTTAATAAACTATAAAAACTATAAAAAAAAAAAAAAAGTATTATTATTTATACTGTTGTGTAGAGCTTGATCATACTTATGATAAAATATTTAGCCAATTTAGCCATTAATTGCAATCTTAATTGGTCATATTAGTGCACCTGATCAGAGCTCCCATTATATTAATATCGCTCTAATTGGCAATTAACGATTGGCTTTACAAGGATATTAATATATAGACATTCATCATTACCTACTGCCATTACAAACCTCCACGTACGTTGTTCTATTGCTACCTAATTATTACAGAATTCGATACACGTGTTATTATGTTGATAAAATACCTTAGAATCGAATTTAAAAATCAATACCCTGATTAAATGGGATATGCATCATTGTTTATTTAACCTACGAGAAACTATCAAGTTCAAGTTTCAAATCAAACCTATGCAATTTGACCTGGAAAAATTGTTATTGATAGTATCAAACACTTAAATTTACACCGCATATCTAAAAAGAATTCAAATGAAAAAGTCGTTATTCAAATTACTTTATTTATATCGAGCATAATTGGCAAATTTGACTCATTATAAATATTTAGATACACTCTATGCTAGTAATACATTACAATTTTAATGAATGACAACATCTTGTAATGACTAGCAAGAATGGTCCAAGCCAAGAGGACGCATTCACGAGGTATCTCGTGTTTGGTAGGTAAACATGTAAGAGTGGTTCGGTGTTAAATAATGTTTACCCAACTACTTGAAGAAAAGTACGACGAGTGATTTACGATGTTTACAAGGCTGTATATAATACAGACACAATACACCCGTTCCCAACCACAAAGTAAAATCTCTATTGATACATTCCGTTTAATATCATCAAAAATTCCACACCGTTTACGTTTAGAAACATTATAAGCATGACACACAACTTTCCGAGTGACATTGAAGTTTTCTTGAAACATCATCTGACATTGTACTAATTAACATGGAAAAAAAACATCAAACAGATGTATTTGTGTGCGAACTATGATATTGCCAGCATTCATTAATTTTCTTTCATACCAAATGTCCCACATCATTGTCAGTATAGTGCATGATAAAATAAAAACTATGTACGTCAATGAATGTATGTATCATTTTGGTTAACATACTTGCACGCACAAATCGTTCAACCTTTGTACATATTTGCCAACATTAAATGGCCACCTACAACGGTACAACAAATACCTCTCTAACAACATCTGTGCTGGGGGTTACTGGTCACGGATATTGATTATCTGGAAACTATCCACTGCTATAAATTTACGAATTCTGCACCAAATATGATTATTACTGGATATATTTTGACATTTGATTACTACTGATCCTAAACATGGCGAATTGACAGAAGTTCTCAACCATAAATGTTTTGTCACAGAAAACCACAGCTTCTGCGAATGTGAAATTTTGAAAGAATTGACTGTTGTTTAACGGCTCTTTAACATATGGCATAGGTTATTTAGAGCCGTCCCAGAGAGAGAAGTAGGTTAGATTGGAATCCGAGAACCTGCTCCTAATTATGGATAGATGTTATGTGCTTGCAGGATAGACTGATACAAAATACCACCCGATTTACGTCCCCACTCGAATGGAGAGGCAAAGGTCTTGCTCAAGGCAACATTGAAGTTACCAATGAGACTCGAATTTCATAGTCAAACGTGTTAGACACTGGGCCTTCTCGGCCCAAAATATTTTTTTTGAAAGAAAACTTATTCAGGAAACTGAATAACTCAACACTTATGTTTCTTAAATATAGAGAATGTGCATGTCGTGATGTAACAATTACATCAGTGTGTTAGGTGGCGTCACGAGTTTAAGATCCTTTTCCCAATGACAGTTCTTCCGAACGAGGTAAAAACGTGTTACCTCGTTCTTTCACTAAGTATACTGAGCAAAAACAATTTAGCATATAAAATGCATGCCAATGCCTTAATAGAGATATAAATCCGTGTATGTTCGGGAACAATGATCAAGAGTGACAGATATGACCAGAGTAAATTGGAAACAAAGTCGGTGATAAAAATTAAAGCAAATATGGTGGGAAATTACATTTTTCTATATGTTATCGAAAACTATAATCATTTCAATGAAAATGGCGGTAATTTTAAAATTACGAAATTTGGAAAGTGTTTGTTTGAGAAACATATTTCAGCGTTTTTTAAACATTGACAGAATGGACAATTCTTGCCAGTCCTAAACATTAAATTTGCTCAAAGCAATAGGTTTGTATAATAAAATAAGTTTTTTTTAATATATGGGAGGTAATTCTGATACTTCGCTTAGAAAATAATAAAATAACACATTTTTTTGAAAATCACATCCTAACCTAGCATTTCTTATATCTTCAAACAATTATATAAATGTTTATATGTTTAATCTTATGTCCGTAAAAAGTCGTGTTAAACATGTTTTGTTCAGTATGGGTGTGACTGATTGTCATTTAAGACACAGTAAGTACAGACACATACAACCTTGCCACAGTAAGTACAGACACATACAACCATGCCACAGTAAGTACAGACACATACAACCATGCCACAGTAAGTACAGACACATACAACCATGCTAACATTTTTCGAAAACAGAGTTTGCATTTTGAAAGCTTACTGCAGAGACTATAACATATAACAAACAATTATATCAATGTTCATATGTTTAATCTTATGTCCGTAAAAGTCGTGCTAAACATTTTTTGTTCAGTATAGTATTTGACTGATTGTCATTTAAGACACAGTAAGTACAGACACATACAACCATGCTAACATTTTTCGAAAACAGAGCTTGCATTTTGAAAGCTTACTGCAGAGACTATAACATATAACAAACAATTATATCAATGTTCATATGTTTAATCTTATGTCCGTAAAAGTCGTGCTAAACATTTTTTGTTCAGTATAGTATTTGACTGATTGTCATTTAAGACACAGTAAGTACAGACACATACAACCATGCTAACATTTTTCGAAAACAGAGTTTGCATTTTGAAAGCTTACTGCAGAGACTATAACATATAACAAACAATTATATCAATGTTCATATGTTTAATCTTATGTCCGTAAAAGTCGTGCTAAACATGTTTTGTTCAGTATAGTATTTGACTGATTGTCATTTAAGACACAGTAAGTACAGACACATACAACCATGCTAACATTTTTCGAAAACAGAGTTTGCATTTTGAAAGCTTACTGCAGAGACTATAACATATAACAAACAATTATATCAATGTTCATATGTTTAATCTTATGTCCGTAAAAGTCGTGCTAAACATGTTTTGTTCAGTATAGTATTTGACTGATTGTCATTTAAGACACAGTAAGAACAAACACAGACAACCATAAGGCAATGGAAAACACAGTTTGCATTTTGAAAGCTTACTGCAGACACTATTAGTAAACTTGAACTGCCTCAAAACGAAGCTGCAAATGACAATGCTCTTCTGGATCTGATAAGAGGAGAACGTCTTAGACAAGTTCCCTCAATGTTAAATCGATTGACAAATATCGTAGACTTGCCATTAACCGCCCAGTAATCTTATAAACGTAACTCAATAGAGTGGAAAATTGACAATTTACCGATAAATGACGTCCTAATTGAATAATGAAAAGCCATAATACTGTAAATGGAAAACGTAAATATAATCAAGAAGCCAGAGATTGCATTTGTGCAAAATGACATAGCCGTTTACACTGTTCTATACACTTGATGGGATCACATTTAATAGCAGTCTCGTTACAAAATGATGCGAGAGAGTTGCTAATTTTGTTGCCGTTCAATTTCGTTTTAGAAATAATTGCTAACTTTAGAGACTCAAATGTAACTGGCATTCAGATAATTATCTGTGGTCGTTGTCTGTGGTCGTTGTCTTGGTCGTTAGAGACCAAGTTTATCGACGTAGTGGTAATGAAATGTCTTTAAATAGTTGATTGCAAGAAAGAGTATGAGTTTGTGCACGCAATGCTCGGTAATCACACCAGTTACCATTATCCCACACAATGCTCGGTAATCACACCAGTTACCATTGTCCCACACAATGCTCTGTAATCACACCAGTTACCATTGTCCCACACAATGCTCTGTAATCACACCAGTTACCATTGTCCTTGTGCACACAATGCTCGGTAATCACACCAGTTACCATTGTCCCACACAATGCTCTGTAATCACACCAGTTACCATTGTCCCACACAATGCTTTGTAATCACACCAGTTACCATTGTCCTTGTGCACACAATGCTCGGTAATCACACCAGTTACCATTGTCCCACACAATGCTCGGTAATCACACCAGTTACCATTGTCCCACACAATGCTCTGTAATCACACCAGTTACCATTGTCCCACACAATGCTCTGTAATCATACCAGTCACCATTGTCCCACACAATGCTCTGTAATCACACCAGTTACCATTGTCCTTGTGCACACAATGCTCGGTAATCACACCAGTTACCATTGTCCCACACAATGCTCGGTAATCACACCAGTTACCATTGTCCTTGTGCACACAATGCTCGGTAATCACACCAGTTACCATTGTCCCACACAATGCTCTGTAATCACACCAGTTACCATTGTCCTTGTGTACACAAGGCTCGGTTATCACACCAGTTACCATTGTCCCACACAATGCTCGGTAATCACACCAGTTACCATTGTCCTTGTGCACACAATGCTGGGTAATCACACCAGTTATACCATTGTCCTTGTGCACACAATGCTCGGTAATCACACCAGTTACCATTGTCCTTGTGCACACAATGCTGGGTAATCACACCAGTTACCATTGTCCTTGTGCACACAATGCTCGGTAATCACACCAGTTACCATTGTCCTTGTGCACACAATGCTCGGTAATCATACCAGTCACCATTGTCCCACACAATGCTCGGTAATCACACCAGTTACCATTGTCCTTGTGCACACAATGCTCGGTAATCACACCAGTTACCATTGTCCTTGTGCACACAATGCTCGGTAATCACACCAGTTACCATTGTCCTTGTGCACACAATGCTCGGTAATCACACCAGTTACCATTGTCCTTGTGCACACAATGCTCGGTAATCACACCAGTTACCATTGTCCTTGTGCACACAATGCTCGGTAATCATACCAGTCACCATTGTCCCACACAATGCTCGGTAATCACACCAGTTACCATTGTCCTTGTGCACACAATGCTCGGTAATCACACCAGTTACCATTGTCCTTGTGCACACAATGCTCGGTAATCACACCAGTTACCATTGTCCTTGTGCACACAATGCTCGGTAATCACACCAGTTACCGTTGTCCTTGTGCACACAATGCTCGGTAATCATACCAGTCACCATTGTCCCACACAATGCTCGGTAATCACACCAGTTACCATTGTCCTTGTGCACACAATGCTCGGTAATCACACCAGTTACCATTGTCCTTGAGCTTAGTACAACGCGACACCATGTCGTAGCCTTTTGTGTCGTCGTCTGTACATACTTGCATGCCTTGCACAACTTGTACAAGTTCGTGTATTTGTCTGTAGAAATAACGGCACTAGTCATTGTGTGTACAGCATGTGATGTAAATGCTCGTGCATTTGTCTGTAGAAATAATGGCACTAGTCATTGTGTGTGTAGCATGCGATGTAAATGCTCGTGTATTTGTCTATAGAAATAATGGCACTAGTCATTGTGTGCGTAGGTCTGTAGAAATAATGGCACTAGTCATTGTGTGCGTAGGTCTGTAGAAATAATGGCACTAGTCAGTGTGTGTAGCATGTGATGTAAATGCTCGTGTATTTGTCTAGTGTAACGATGAACTTAAGCATACATTGTGACCTATAGTACACGTCTACTCCGCAAATTAGTTTGATAACATTTAGTTTAAAAAGGCTACACTATACACTACATGTAATTAGTCGTAATTTAATTAAATCGCAGTATTACTATTCAGTTGCATTAAAGACTTATTTAATAGCTACCATGTGTTTTATGACGAACACAATGTGGGTACTTTGACGTGGTCCACAGTAGCATTAAAACACCGGTTTGTACCCCTTCCACGTGCCACCCCATTGCCGCAATACAATATAGTATAGTCCCCAGTGTCTTAAAACAATTGTTCACTCAGTAAATACAGTAACAGGTGTACGTAGATGTATATGCATATTTTACTCACAAGAGTTTAAATATGGCGGACGTTAACAATTCGTGTCCCTTGCCAAGCTCTGTGACAACGCAGTATGCCATATTGCTGCAGTATGCCATTTATATGGCTCACTGCAGCAGTTTATATGGCTTACTGCTGCAGTATGGCATACTGCGTCGCAAGGTATAACGCGGTGCTACATGTGCACTTTTTCATGACAAAGTGCAGTAGTGCTGTGTTAGTTTTGAGATTATGGTAACAAAAACTCTTATTAAATTATCAAAATAAAACAATTTGATAATACTATATATATATAAATCATGGTTCAACAGTTCGTGTTATAAAATATAAAACAGACAAAATCTGCGACATTTCCTTTTTAGGTGGAAATCTGAAAACTTATTCAAAATTATGTTAAATTGCAGAACTGGCAATAGTCGAATGAATCAAACGTATTTTCTTGGTAATTTAAATGTTTTGTTCAAATTTATTTTGTTCGTAAATGTTGTTTGTTTTGTTAGATACGCACTATGCCATGTGGCCGTTTTTCTGGAGTATTTTTCCACATGGCATACTGCGATCCTACATGAGGTCTTCGAGTCCGCCTACTATTGTGCTAGCAGTTACAAACTATTATATCTTAAATAATTTGAAATATTTAAACTATTAGGTACACATCGATTGGACGTGAACAAATTGCTAAAGAAACCAGTCATTTATTGCAATATACGTATTCTGGGTCTATTTCGTGAAGATTGGGATGAAGTTAATTAATTTAGGTAGCGAAGTCAGTTAAATATCCTTTCAAGGGAGCTTTCGAAATTACAATTAAATAAGACTTAAGTCTAGAAATGTAACTGTTGAAATCGGGTAAACCGACCTTTCTTAGAACAAAACGCAGAAACAATTACTTTAATACCCCCACAAATGAAGTTTGAGAGTGGGTATACTGGAGTCACCATGGCGGTCGGTCTGTTGGTCAGACGGTCGGTCAGTTGGTCGTTCTGTTGCAGCAATTTTGTGGGACTTCTTCTATATGTTTTAAAGATATTGACTTGAAATTTGATATACATGGGCATCACCAAGTGTAGATGTGTCAAACCACTGTATTTAGTATATAAGCAATCTTGTGGAGAGAACTACTTCAAAAAATTTCAAGATATTGCTTTCAAACTTGGTATACATGATCGACATTTAGTCGAGGTGTGCGTGATAAAAATTTGGTGCGGCTCAGTTTAGTTATTGCCCATGGATTTAGCTGACATCATTTTATTTTGATCAATAAGAAAGGTGTATCCCTTGGAAGCAACAAGCACCAGCTTAAGCGATATTAACTTTCAAGCCAAACATATTGGGATTGATGATCCCAAAGGACCAGTAAGTAATAACACTACTGATTTGTAGTCGGGGCGACTTTTCACGGCCGCGTGTTGCGGAGCGAACTACTTCAACAGTTTTCATGAAATGATCAATACAGTAAGTTGATGAAGATCGGACATGATATACAACAAAAAACAAAATGATGACGCCCGTCCGCCGCCCGCCAAGTTTTCACCAATATGTAAGCCGGTTTTTGAAAACCCGGATAAAATGATAGCATAATTAATCTATTGCTTTAACTGATAACTGATATTTCCTTCACTTAATTAACTTGCATCAAAATGAGCGTTGGCATACTGCAGCAGTCCCTCGATAGGTATCAAGGAACTGCTGCACTAAGCCATCTTAAAAGATGATATGTAGTACTGCAGCAGTCATTACTACGCAGTATGAGTATGCCATGGCTGCTGCAGTCAGCCATACAAATGGCATATTGCAGCAATATGGCATACTGCGTTGTCACCAATAAGAGTGAGTGAGGTATCACTAATAAGGAATTATAGACGTGGGCACTGCGTCGGCTAGTTCATGTGTTAGTAGGAGACAGATATTTCATGTGTTCGTAGTTTGTTTGACTCTTGTTTTACGTCATTTTCATCATATGCTAAGCCGTATATATGACGGTCGATTTATTTTGGGTAGAGGCAGACCATCCCAGTGTTCCTGGTATAACCAGTATTGTATACCTCCCGCCATCTGCAAGAACTAGTAGACCTCAGCCAGTTACGACTTCTGTTGAATATGTGTTATCATTGATTTGTATTTTAATAAAGCAAGTACGTTAGTAAAATATATATTTTAACCATAATAAAGAATGATCAAAAACAGTTAACACCACCGAACTATTCTCTATGTTGAAGCAGAAGTAAATACGCCAAATAATGTCCTTGTAAATTCAAAGAAGATACAACATAATGAATAATCATTTATTTCATTGAAACCAAAATGCAGAACGGTTTCCATTTCCACTGAGAACGTTGTACCACCTTCTTCCTGTGGAGAGACACACATTCCGCGAGGAATGTACCGACTGACATGTCTAGTGCTGAATTAAGACGTTTCATGGAGCACGATGTCTATCAACACCTCCACACCTGGACTTTAGCTATACGTTCAACATGCTCACAGTTGTACACGTCATACAAAGGCTTCCTACACCAGATTGTAGATAAAATATATTGAAAACACTTGTGTTAATAGACGTCGGATTTTCTTTTAATTAATGACAAACGTTCTTCTATAAAAAAAAATCGAGCCAATTGGTCGCAGTAAACTCATAAAAAAAAACATGTGAACTGTGGGTTTTTTGTGCGTTTTTCTGAAAGGCAAAAGAAGAATTTTGAAATAAAATCTTAATTCTAATGCAGCTATGATGTAATGCGTAACTTCAATGGCCAACGTCTCAAATTTGCCCGATTTACTGTCTGAAAAATACGTGACATCGCATGACTTTGTAACAAGCGAAATCATTGGATGACGTTAACAAAATGCCGTTACCGATGAATTTGAGTTTTATAGGGAAAACAAGTGTGCATGTATGATTTTACTTTATATTTCTGGCATTTAAATAGAAAAGCATTAGAACTGAGATAGCCATGCTAAGATTTTCAATCTGGGACGGTATGTTGGTGGTTTTACGGTCTGAAATTACGTTTTACGGCGACGCGGTAGCGGAGCCGTAAGACGAAATTTCAGACCGTAAAACCACTCACATACCGTCCCAGATAGAATAATCTTAGCATGGTTATCTCTTAATTTTCATTTCACTACTGCCAATTTCGTTTGAACATTTGAACATTCATCGCGACATCCATCGCGTTGGGAAGCTTTTTTTTTTAAATAGTCCGACCGGCTACCATTGAGTCGGTATGCTTTGAATATTGTAATCTTCCTTTTCTTAAAACCAAAAGTTATTTGTGACTTGCTTAAGGATTCGACACATTTGAGCGTGCCTTATCGAGCTTGTTATATCAGGACTCCGTCTATATTTGACAGTTACGATCCAATATGCCCACTTATATCCCCTTAATACCGCAATTTCACACTTCGTACAATCTAATCATGAGAGAGGGAGTTAGTTTTACCAGCTGATAAAGCTTATAAAGGTCTCTCGAACCTCAAGTATGGTGCCCTTATCGCAGAATACACATAATAATGCGTGAAAAGAAATAAATATGCAAGGAGAAGAGAGCAGAGCGAATGTTCATCTTTTTTAATTATAATAGTTGCTTATGTTAGCATGGTTCTTACATTATGCATACGGGTTCAATTACAACACTCTTTAACTATTTCTTCAGATGAAAATTGCATCGTCGCAAGAGTGAATTTGTTTATCTGATTTCCTTGCAGGTGTGGCCATTGCAGCATGTTTCGTGTTAGTATTAACCGCAAACCGACCGCAAACCGGTATCGCAGGTATGTCTTGGTCTCGCTTAGCACCATGTTAACTACATTAATAAACACATCAATTGATTCTGCACCGCAACTATGCAAATTATCATTTAATTCATTACCAATTTCGTTTAATCTCTACATAAAAATTAAAGAAAATTGATAAGTGAGAGGCATCTAATGAGAGTGCGTGAAATTGACAATTCGACCAACCTGTCTCATGACCGACAGTGTATCCCGACCCGTCTTTGATCTAACATATGACAATGGAACGGGTATGAAATTCAATTCGCTAAATTCTAGGTTTCAACAAACTAGAATTACAAAGATATAATTATCTTTAAATAAGGGTAGATTTAATTCCTCGCCTCGCTGGCCTTGCCGTGTGGGCCCTTACTGTTGTTTAATTGACTTGTGATTGATAGGTCCAGTGTACTGGCGAACATTTGATATAGACGTAATTCCATCTTTTGAAGTAAAGACCATATACATAGTGACGTGTGAAGGGTACCCGAATGAAAATTATATATTTTAAGCCTTATTTTAATAATGAGCATATTAACATATTTAAGAAAGGTTTAATTTGCATTTACTTGATCAAGAAATGACTATCGTCTTAAATGTTGACACATATCTAGTTTTTCAAAAAATATTTAAATTAAACATGGAAAGAATTCAAAATATTTTACGACTGCCAATCTTTTATATTGCTGAAGTATTAATTGGTATTGAAGGGCCTGGGTGAAAATCTTCATGAGTAAACACGCCAGAGTGACAGCGGTGAATAGAAAATCACTTCAAAACACTTGACCAAATGTTACATTGTCGAAACGTTGCCGACCAGCCCCTCTTGAAACTAACAGAACAGTCAATTTAAGCCAAAGTAAATAGTAATTTCTAGAGAAGTGCTTGCCATAGAGAAACATAATGAAGCGAATAATAGGTCTAGAATCTAATACTGGATCAATCACTAAGTGAACGGGAATATTAGAGGACGGGGTAATAGGTCACAAACACGATGTCTAGCTGGGATGCACTATTCACGCCGCTAATTAAATTGTTGCTGACTGAAAAGCAGTAGTCTGATTAACATAGCCAAGTAAACAGTCTGTGGTAGACGTGGGCTTCAAAGTTTGAGTGGGCTGACGTTCTTTTCATTCAGTCGTGAGCACACTATCACTGCAAATGAAGGCATGTGTCACTCAAAGGGAAAACTATCTAAAATGTATAATGGTAAAACCCGTCCCAGGTGGTATTTCAAAACAACATCGTGTTTTATGTAAATCAAGTTGCTGCATACCCACACTTTGTCGTGAGGTTATTTAATACCACTGGCCAAGGTGATAAACGTATGCATATTCTCGCTTGCTTGCTCATTACTGCCATGATGTGGAGGATGGCGTTTTGAATGTCATATACAGTGTTTAAAGGTACACATGGCAATCTTAAGTTTTATTCAAACATTAAAATTCCCTCCACCGTTTAGTTATCCTGCTTCATTTTGACTTCAGAACTGCTTGCATATAATTAAATAAAAATTGAGATTTCAATTTGTTTCACTATTTTACCAAATATTTGAATATATTATTGGTGCAATATTATAAAAAGTTAGTAATATTAAGAATACTTTGCTTTAAACTATTCTAACAATTAATATTAATGATTGAACAAATGCAAGTTAAGAGAAAAACTAGCAGGACGCCGTAAGTTTAAAAATAAAATCAAGATTGCCATGTGTCCCTTTTAACAAGGACAGCAATTTAATTTCCCTATAAAAGACACGTGTTTGTTTTAAGTTTCAAGGATTCATGTACATCGGCATAACGTGTATTACATGACTTCATTGTGCATCGGCATAACTTGTATTACATGACTTCATTGTGCATCGGCATAACGTGTATTACATGACTTCATTGTGCATCGGCATAACGTGTATTACATGAGTTCATTGTGCATCGGCATAACGTGTATTACATGACTTCATTGTGCATCGGCATAACGTGTATTACATGACTTCATTGTGCATCGGCATAACGTGTATTACATGAGTTCATTGTGCATCGGCATAATGTGTATTACATGACTTCATTGTGCATCGGCATAACGTGTATTACATGACTTCATTGTGCATCGGCATAACGTGTATTACATGACTTCATTGTGCATCGGCATACCGTGTATTACATGAGTTCATGAAACGGGGGTAAATTGGGTGAAAAAACTACGTCTGAACGCTTGTTGATAATTAGTAAACCGGTTAAACTGCAGAAACTAAACAACTTTGGAATCATTTTAAATAAGCATATTGGTACACCAGGTATATTGGTACACCAGGTATATTGGTACATCAGGGCCCGTTTTCATAAAGCAACTTAATTGAAAAAAATACTTAAGTCAGAATTTAAGAGTTTTACATTTTTTTATATCCGTATTAACCTCGCAAGGACACTACTAACCATCTAATTTGCGATAAATATTTAGATGTAGGTTTTATTTATCCATAACCTTATTAGCAATATTAAGAAAACGTTTTAAATCGATAGAAAAGTGTGTTTAAGAAATTTATAAAATCTGACTTATGATAAGAAATTGACAAGAAGCTTTATGAATACGGACCCAGGTATATTGGTAAACAATACCACGTCCAACCCCTCGTGAATGCGCATGTTGTTTCTTGCAGTAAGCTTTCAGTGTTGCATGGCTACATAACCTATGTTGAATTGTATAATGCATGACTGTTAACGGGTGTATTAAAATCAGCTATAAAATAAACACGTGTTACACCCTTGTGTTTATTCCAGTCTTAAGTAAACGAAAGATAAGTTTGGATAACAATAAAGTAGTCCACAACCAACCCAGAATAACTGTTTCTTTGATTTACCGCAGCATGTTCAAATACAGTAACCTATAAATACGAGATAACCTTTGTAAGTCTTGGAAAAGCAAACTTGACACGGAATAGTTTTAAGGAATTTCTTTTTTTGATGGGATGTTTTATTACCTATCTAATCTTGTCAGCATGGCAAAATGAGAGAAGTTATGCACCTATAAGTGGTCTTGTACATGGGACAAAAACCTACAAAAACAGCATAAGTATTATATTCACAGTCAGCATCTGGAAAGTAACCAAAACGTTACCAATGATACATAAATAAAAAACGGCACGGGTATTTTTCAAAGACAAAGACAAAACAGAATAGGAAGAGACAGTTACGAGGCGATTCTCAGAGAGGCGTCCTCAGTTAATCGGTGCATGAAGGTGTGTGTTCATTATCAATGAGTCACGTGATTGTACTTATAATTTAAAAACACACAAAGACAGAAACACTCAAATTCAATAACTGAAATCATTTGTCTTAGGCCCGTTAGTCAGTTTTAAACAAATCGTTTAAGTACGAAACAGTCATAAACTAATTATTTTTCAAAGATAGAGAAAATAAATAATGTTCGCAGAAACGTGGCAGTGGCAGACACTGCCAAGAATCGAAAACGAGATATTCACACTTCCTCCTCGGTTTCATCAAGGTGCTAATTCCGGAATGTCGGTTACAAGTTCCAGCAACAAACTGGTAATATTCGGCAATTAGTTCTGAGATTAGATTCTATTCGTTTTGAACTATTTTGTGAACATCAGCTGCTTTACATATACGTATATCATTTTGATGATAAGTAACAGCACAACGAATGGGAAATTAAAAAATATGGTAAGGCCAAAGACACTAAAAATTAACCCCAACTGAATTATTAAACTTTTAGCCTTTTCATCAGCACCAGAGACGACGTTTCGCTATAGTCATTCGCATTAGAATATCTATTAAAGCTTGGTTCAGACATAGGTTATTTTGTATGCTTTTTTCGACAGGCATTTGCATTATCTGAAAAACAGACATTTTTGACAGAATAGTTTTTGCGTAAAATGCCTTGATAAATGCTGTTAACAAGTCCGAACATCTTTATTTTAAGATGAATTGCTCGTTTGAGGGAAAATTATTAAAAAGGCTTTCTTTGTCGCATCATTATTATGTCAGAAAATAGGAGTTTCGAAAACTACGTCGACTGTTATTCGACACAAAATGTTGCAGCGGATGACCTTTTTATCCATATTTTAGACAATAACATGTTATGTTTATTTTGTACGATAATTAGATATAAATTCTATTTAGAAAGTCAAAATTGAAATATTCGATTTACTGATTATATGTTAACACACAGACGGATGGTATATGGTGAAACCACATTAGACAGTCTACAATGAAATGAAATGTCTTTAAGTTGCGCCATGGTTAGTGAAAACTTATTTTAAAATAAAGTTTTATGGAAAAGGGAAAAAATAAGAGTTAAGTCTAGTATTTTAACAATATTATATATAATAAACATGTGTGGACAGTAATATAATATGTAGCTTTTTCTCAGTTATCACAAAACAGTATAGTTGAGTTTTCTGTCTAATTCATCCAGAGTTTAAATTGGTAAACTCCAGCGTGTTACCAATGCCTAGAATTTTAAAAAAAAACGTAACTACGATTTTCTCAAATTCATGGAGCATTAAAATAACTAAATATATTTCATCTGTTATGGAATCTGCATCCACTGTTTACGATAAGCGAATAGTTGATGCTTCTGCTCTGCTTTGAACTTTGCGATAAATTCAATATTTACACTTATGATGAAGCTGTTATCACGTTATCTCTCTACCTATTAATTTAGTAACCTGCTTGTTTAATTGATTCGCGTTATATACTGTGATAGCATTAATTGCCGGGTGCTTAGTAGTAGTGTATAGCTTAAAAGTCCCTATCACTACATCAACAGGCATTTATTACAACATAATTATGTACACCATTTCTAAACCTACTGTCTACGAGGTATATATATATAACATATATTTTGAGAATCCAAACTCTATAGACACAATATAAACGTCTTTATCATGCAGATATGCACTTTTCTGCCTAATAAAGGGGTGACCTAATAAATTTTGCTTTAATATGCACCGGCAAATAAAGCAAATCAATGCGGAATCCCCCGGCTTTTATTGTACGTAACGTTATCTGACGTCATGCACGTAACGTTGCCAGACGTCATAACAAACAAAAAACAACAACATGGCGGCGTCCTCGATAAGCGTACCATTCTGAGAAATAGGTAATAATAGTAATTCATACAGAAAATTTGGATAATCTACATGATAAATAGCAGAGCCTCGCCATTCTTCGTTTTCTAAGCCTCGCCTAGTAAACTTGATGGTAAAAGGCACTGACATAATATTCTCTATTTAACCAGCTCCAAACGCCCAATTAAGGGTTAAGGGTTACCAACTCATGGTTCAGTTACGCATATTCAATCACTGGTATTTTAAGAACCCGTGAATAAAACTATACATTTAATTGTCACATATGCATTATTATATGACCTGAACACCTGGATAGAATTTTGATAAATGTTTCTGTAGTGTAATTTTGCCGTTATTTGGCGGGTTAGTTTCTTTAAATTTATAAGTACATTGGGCAGTTTCACTTATTGTGTAAAAGACCATTACGATAGGGAATACTTTCGAAATATAAGAAAATGTTGTAACTGTTTGTTTTGTATGCGTGTTGTAGGTTGACTGTATTCTGTGAATGCTACATTTCCTGGTCGGCTTTTATACATACTTTCTTTGAAATATTCGCATCTATTCAAACGAAACGTGGTTGTATTACATAACTTTATAATAGTGTTAACTTTTATTAAAATATGTTACATAATTATGAATGACAGCATGGGTAACTGACATGTACATGACGTGTGAATGACAGCATGTATAACTCTGACAGCTCGGAAAACTGACTGAATGAATGCCGGAAAGTATTAAAACGCAAATCCGTATTTTATGTGAGATTGTATGTTCTTTGAGTGAGATATTTTGCTTGTAAATGTGCAAGTGTTGCATGCGTTTGTGGTAAAAAAAACAATATGTATATAAAATATATACTTCTATATAACGTACTTGTGACATGCCAAATTCATTGAAGTGCAAGGCGTTTGTGGAGATATTTCGTAAAAAAACCGCTTACTCACTTTACACATTAATGTATCCATAACACGAAAACAATGCTTGGGTACGGTTTCAGACGCATTAAATCGTTTCAACGCCGTGTTGAATTCCTAAGTCGTTTTAGGCCGATTAAATAACGAACAAAAAGAAGGATAAATAAAATAAAAAGTAAAACTATGTAAAACTGTTGCAATCATGAAGTAAATACGCGTTTCGTCAATATAGAAAACATACTTTGATAGATCGCAGGAATATTTGTAAATTTAGGATTGAGGATGTGCAGATTGGGTCTTCAGTCAATGTTTCGCTAACGGTAAATATAACTAATTCAGCGACTTCCGTTTGGTATTGCTGTTAGTATTTATATTGTGGAGTGCTGAAAGAATGATTCTTACTGATGGTGGGAAGTATACAGTACTGGTTACATCTACCATAACAAAACAATCGAGCGTCATATATAGCCTAGCTTGTGCTAAGTATGATGTGTTTGTTTGTATGGTGTTTTACGTCATTTTCAACACATGTAAGGTTATATATGACGGTCGATTTTTTGTGGTGGAGGCAGACCACCCACTTTTCTTGGGTAAAACCAGTACTTTACACCTCCCACCATCCGTAAAAATCGACACTTCCTCACTTACAAGTCGAGCTCCCAGTGGGATTCGAACCAGCAGCGGTGAAAGGCGAAGGTTTACAACACAACGTTGTTAACCATTCGGCCACGGAGACGCTGTGCTAAGAATTACGTAAACGCCATTTAAACAAAGAATCCGGAGACTAGTTCGATCCTCGCTAAAAACCACTGATGTGTCAACGGGCAAGACACTTTCCTTAGCCTTGTCCGTTTGATGGGATGTTACCCGGGTGATCCCCTTGTATGGGAGTATATCATCAGAGCCTTGTCCGTTTGATGGGATGTTACCCGGGTGATCCCCTTGTATGGGAGTATATCATCAGAGCCTTGTCCGTTTGATGGGATGTTACCCGGGTGATCCCCTTGTATGGGAGTATATCATCAGAGGCTTGTCCGTTTGATGGGATGTTACCCGGGTGATCCCCTTGTATGGGAGTATATCATCACAGCATGTTTAGTAGCCATAGGAACCTATTCGTTAGTAAGAGTCTGTCACGGATACACACATATGTATCATTGCCCGCTGTGGCAGCTTTAAATACCCTAAGACAATATTTTTATTAAACACTACTTTAAAGGGACACATAGCAATCTTGACGTGTTTATCAAGCATTAAAATTAGCGTCTCGAATGATTAACCCAATATCATTTTGACATTTTGCTTGCACATATTTAAATACAATTTTGAGTTTTCAACTTTTCTTCGTTTAATATTCTGCAAAAGGTTTTGAATACATTATTGGTAAAATATAATCAACAGTTAGTTATATGCAAAAACAAGTTGCTTGATGCAATTCTTTTAATTAATACTAATGATTGAACAATTTATGTAGAAAAACTAACGGCCACGAGTTTTTACAAAAATCAAATTGCTGTATATTCCTTTATCTAAGTCAATTCAATTCCTTCCGCAGGAAATGATTTCAACGAAAGAACGTTTCCATAAGCTTTCAACCTCATAACATCTCGTTTGAGAGCATTTTACTGAAAGTGCCTTGGACACAATACAAGATTTATCATGCAGATATGCACTTTTATGCCAAATAAAGGGGTGACCTAATAAATTTTGCTTTAATAGGCAAGTTGACCAATAGAGCAAATCAATGCGGAATCCCTCGGCGTTTATTGTACGTAACGTTATCTGACGTCATGCGCGTAACGTTGCCTGACGTCATAAAACAAACAAAAAACAACAACATGGCGGCGTCCTCGATAAGCGTAACATACTGAGAAATAGGTAATAATAGTAATTCATGCAAAAATGTGGATAATCTACATGATAAATAGAATATTATGTCAGTGCCTTTTACTATCAAGTTTATTAGGCTCGGCACGAAAACGAAGAATGGATTTCTAAGCCTCGCCTAATAAACTTGATAGTAAAAGGCACTGACATAATATTCTCTATTTATCGCGTTTATTATCACAATAGCAAATATAAAATAGATTTATTCAGCATTAAACATCCAGTATACTGTTTATAGCTTACACAGTATGGATACAATACAGTGAGAACATTTTACAAAATCTAAGAAAATAGAAAACAACAACATGGTTTACAATTCTACACCGAAGTTTACAGAGAAGTGTTACTATAGCTTTTCTATATGTAAAACAGATTGAAACGGGGTGAAATAGTTTAAGTTTGCATTTCATTTCGTAGTTTGAATGCATACTAAACCCTATTTTGATAAGTTTATAATTGTTCTGTACGAGTTGTTAGAAATAAACACCTAAAATTTGTATATTATTGTCTTTTAAGTAGCGACTTGTTAAACTTTTCTGTAAAGATCTTCTTTTCCCAGG
The DNA here is from genome assembly GCA_037043455.1 of Cyrtodaria siliqua. Lineage (NCBI taxonomy): Eukaryota > Metazoa > Mollusca > Bivalvia > Adapedonta > Hiatellidae > Cyrtodaria > Cyrtodaria siliqua. Next base: position 15,360 of record JAWPHD010008928.1, on the reverse strand, counting down.
TTGCAAAATAGCTGTTATGCTGTGTGTGCATTTTTAATTATAATACACATTAGTAAGAGATACAACTTAGATTAAAGGGGCATACGACAATCTTGATGTTTTTATCAAGCATTGAAATAAGCGATTTTTTTTTATCCAGTATCATCTTGACTTTAAAGTTCCCCGGCCATCTTTTATGCCATGAACACGTTAATGTTTATTTAAATTTAAATCAATATACAATAATAGATATTTACAATTCACACATTGCAATATCTGTGAAAAGCGAGAATAAGATTTTATTTGATGACGTAGAAAACTTTGCACAGGTAAATTAATCCACGGTAAATGTATTTATCAGTTATCTGGCAATAGTTGTGCAGCTATACCATTCAGATTTACCTCATTTCCCCGTGCACGCAGCGGTTAAAGTAGTATCTACGTCATGCAAATAAAACTTATTTTTACATACAACTTAGTAGCGGGTTTAGTTATATGTTTCTCTCCGGGACTATCAATAAATGTTTATATTATGTTTAAAAGATAAAATTGTTAATTGATAATACTACAGAAAGGGTGGCCATTCATCTTTAAACCTGCTTGCATATATTTAAATAAACTTTTGATTTTCAACTTTTTTTCGGTATTCTACCATAGGTTTGAATATATTATTGGTGAAATATAATCAACAGTTAGTAATATGCTAAAACAAGTTGCTTTATACTATTCTTATAATAAATATTTATGATAGAATAAATGCGTTTTATGTAGAAAAACTAACGAGACGACGCGAGTTTTTACAAAAGTCAAGATTGCCGTGTGTCTCTTTAAGAAGGTACCTATTTATACAAATTAGAACAACCCGTTAACGCACCCAGTTGCCCTCTAATACGGTTTATTACGTGAATTGTTCAAGAATTATCTCAGGGTTAACACCTATCTCGCTCATTGAGGGAGTTTCGCCTGTATCTTCATTATGCACACATAGCTATTCTTCAAACACTTGAAGAGAAACGTATTCAATAGGGAATCATTTGTCGGAAGCAATTACCTTAATCATGTGATCGAAGTCCCACTAATTTAGGGGCATTTGCACAGTAACGGTGGTTAAGGGCATTCCTAAATGCCATAATTTCTTTAAGAATTTGCTTAATAAAAATCTATGGATTGGAGATTCTGTCATATATCAGTGTTATGTTTGTACTCATGTAATTACTGCTATAACTTACTAGACGGTAAACGATTTACTGCTTTGTTTTATCAACTGTTAAAGTAACTATCTGGCCAACAACAGCCAAATTTTACAACATCTCTCACCGTTTCTAAACCTACTGAAGACTTTAATAGCCAGGCCAAACCCCAAAACTGGAGCGTTGAATTAAGAGTTAGTTTCCAACTCATAATCCATTTTACGCATTTTCAATCACGGGTATTTTAAGAACCCATAAAATATCCTATACTATTAATCGGCACATATACATAATTATATGGCCTAAACACCTGGATAGAGTTTTGATATAAAACGGTTTTGTAGTTATTTTGCCGTTATTTGGCCGGTTAGTTGCTTTAAACTTTCTTTCAGACTTCCATGTTTCGTTGATACTTGTATATAATATCCACCAGTGATTACACGCGTTGCATTGGACTGTTTGACTGTTGTCAAAAAGGGAACTCCAACTAACATATCAATGTTGTGAATCCATATTCCTCTGCCTGACTAATAACACGTGTTATGTAATCATTTGGGTTGGATAACAAAATAAACCGACATTAGGTATGTGTGGTTGTCCGTGGTCTATTGTACATTAAGTATGTGTGGTTGTACGTGGTCTATTGTACATTAAGTATGTGTGGTTGGCCGTGGTTTATTGTACATTAAGTATGTGTGGTTGTCCGTGGTATATTGTACATTAAGTATGTGTGGTTGTCCGTGGTCTGTTGTACATTAAGTATGTTTGGTAGTCCGTGGTTTATTGTACATTAAGTATGTGTGGTTGTCCGTGGTTATTGTACATTAAGTATGTTTGGTAGTCCGTGGTTTATTGTACATTAAGTATGTGTGGTTGTCCGTGGTTTATTGTACATAAAGTATGTGTGGTTGTCCGTGGTTATTGTACATTAAGTATGTGTGGTTGTCCGTGGGTTATTGTACATTAAGTATGTGTGGTTGTCCGTGGTTTATTGTACATTAAGTATGTGTGGTTGTCCGTGGTTTATTGTACATTAAGTATGTGTGGTTGTCCGTGGTTTATTGTACAGTAAGTACGTGTGGGTTGTCCGTGGTTTATTGTACATTAAGTACGTGTGGTTGTCCGTGGTTTATTGTACATTAAGTACGTGTGGTTGTCCGTGGTTTATTGTACATTAAGTACGTGTGGTTGTCCATGGTTTATTGTACATTAAATACGTGTGGTTGTCCATGGTTTATTGTACATTTGATACTTAAAGGGGACCTGGGGTTTTAAGTATCACCTGAATAACTGTTCAGGTGGAGAAACCTTTAAAGTATTTGAAAATTTGATCCAATTTCGGTATGAGCTTGGATCGACCTGACCACTTAGGTGTCATATTAACCATTGCACTGTGTGCGGCGTCATTCAGTTTACTAGTAAATGCCTCACCCTCTCCACGTGGTGTGAATAATACCAAAAATGTGACGTCATCGGAACTTAACAGAATTATTGTTGTCATTAACTCCCTAGACGTTGGAACAGTTTCATGAGCAGTGAACAAAGCTTCCAGAATCCACAACATCATGACATACTTATAGATAAAACGCATGCTGTTTGAATCATGCCCTCGTATGATAATGCCATCGGTTTATTTATACTGCTAAACATCCACTGTGGTATTGCTTCCATTCTTCAAGATAAATAATAAAAAATACAGAAAAAAACATACATATGCATGAACAAAACATTCAAGTCAATCTCTCGAATCATTTTTCAAAATGTTGATTTTACACTGAAATAAATCGTTGAAATCGCAGACCCTGACTGTATCACAGATAATGCTGACATAATCTAGAAATCATTGGCAAGGCGATGCGCGAGTAAAATTTATGGAATTTGGAAGGAAGGAATGGTGCTCATTATAATCATTTTTTCATTGATATATGCAAAAAAAATCTCTGCTTTCAGGCGCTTGCTTTTATATGATATATACGAGAAGAGCTTGTTGGTTATGCCTCTCAAAAAAGTGGATGTAATCTGACCCATCTATAAGCGCTTACATCAAGCTGCGAAAATACATTTCGTCAACTGGGACCACTTGAGGCCTGTGGAATATCCGTATTAATCTTAAACAATGGCAAGATACGTCAATCAGCCTTCGTTATGAACACGAAACAGAGAAGGGAACCGCACTGTGTTATTACCGATTGCACCACGGCTCTTCCGTAAAGTGCCCGCCCATAAAACGAAGCTTATCGTGTTTTTAAAACGTAATGCCTCCCGACACTATTTTATCTTCTTTTATAGAATGCCATTAAAGAAACGCTCGGTAATTATGCGATATATTGTAAACGATTCACATCTGTTTGAATATGATTAAGTAATAACTGCATCGACAGAAGTCGCTTAACATGAGAAATAGTGTGTTCCACATAATTGCTTTCAGTCATTCTTTGATATCAAAACGTTCTTTTAATACGAGTGTGAAAACTGATAAATAATCTATCATTTTCCTCTTAACATGCGAGTCAATAAAGAAGTTTTTGGCATTGTAAACAAATTGTTTGCTTTTTATTCCTGTAGTTTGATAGCGTGTTAAACAGTATGAAAAACTAAACAAACTGGCGTATACGGTTTCTTTTTTTAATTTACTTTTGTGAATATTATAGTGGAAATAATATATTGTTAAAATAACAGGATAGCGAATGGTGTAATTATCGTTTACTGTACCAAATCACGTTTTCAAAGGGTCGTTTTCAACCTATAATGTAGACTAAATGTATAGTATTTTCATTTGTACTAATAAAGTGTTCCGTTATTTAAGAGGCATACTTTACCCTCGCATACTTTACCCTCGCACTGGGGGTTATTTATTCACTGTTAGATAGTTACGACTTACCCACACACTCGTGCGCATCTGTTGCTGAAGCACGTGCCCATGGCCTATCTAAATGGAATGGTTTGCATTTTTCGCAGTCTGCTCCTTCTGTATTGTGTTTACAATCGCATACCAGCTTTCCTGCTGAGTTTGTGTTGCATCGCGACGCGTGCCCATTGCACTTACAGCGCCCTCCAACGGCAAAATCAGAGACGCTGTAAAACATTTCATCTTTGACACGGTCACTACCAGACTGACCCAACGGTATGGGTATTTTTTGGAACACTACTTTAATATCTGTTGCTGTTACCCAGTCCTGCAGAACGGGACTGTCTTCAAAGTGATACGACGATGGCCGGTCTTTCAGAGTACTGAAAGCAACACGTGTACCAAATTTTGTGGAAAGTTTGTGGTAATTCCCAGAACACAGGGCTTGTTGCTCATTTGCCTTGGACACAACTCCGTTCGGATTCTGTCCGTACATTGTTTCACAATTATTGCTGTAGTATTGAAAAGGGACCCATGACTTTCCATAGTCTTTGCTCTTAAATAAAGCCATCGAATCGGCAATTGCAGAACAGAACTGAATACTGACATACGTAATCTCGAACTTTTTACCCAGAGACAGCGTCAACGTGACGTTGTCCGGGTGATCTATACCCGGATGTGAAATCCAGCAAGTTTCATTGTTTTGATTATTGAGGTCGGTTAAGTACACGGACGGATATTGCCGTCTGCTATCACAGATGAAACAGTTTCTTAATTCATTATCACTCTTTTTTGGCAAACAATGTCGGGTGGGCGGAGAACCGCACGTGCTAGAAGCAATAACGTCTTTACCGAATGCCACATTTTCAAAGTTAGGAACACATTTCACCGCTAATGTGTTATTGCTGCAAGGATCTTCCGGTGGGTTTTGAAACATGTCTAAATCCAGCCTAGGGGGCGAGCACATCACAGTGGTAAGAACGTACAATATAAATCCAATTTTTGCGAAAACACTCATTTTTGGAGATGACAACATAACACATAAGCGTTTAGACAGGAGTAGTATTTCGCGTTAAAAGTGTAATATTTCACACATGCCTACTCTATTCTGTTATGATAGACAGACGGCGGGTAATTATCCGAAAGTAACATGCAGACGAACTAATTTGTTAACGACGCACTTATGTACAATATAAAGCTGAAAAAACAAAGCGAGAAATTACTTCCAAGATATTGAGCGAGTCTTAAACTCCATAGTTTTGGCAATTCACACAAGCGAATTTATTCTTCATATTTCACTGATCTAATTCACGTGTTCAAATCTTAATTCACTTTAAACGATCTCCGGTATTATCACGTAGATTAATGCAAGAGATATCAGAAACACTAGTGTAAAGCTGCGCAACCGTAAATCACATATTTTGCGTACACTGGTTTTCAAAAACAATGATAGCTGGCTTGTGGCCTATCTTATAGCAAAATTATTTCATACAAATGGCGTAGTTACAAAATACATGCTATTCAAATAAAGTTGAATCAACTATGCATGTTAAATCACAATAAATCTCGTTTTGTATAAAACTAGAAAAGGGTCAATCCATTAACTCCACGCGTTAGTTATTTCCTATTTTCATCCATTCATCCCTTCGAAAATGTTAAATCGGTATGACTGCCTTCTTCTCATTAACAAGAATCACACGTTGTGTGTGAGCCACCAAGCTGGAAACCTCAGGAAGGATATTTCAAAATCACTCAAATCCAGACTGGTTTCGGATGAAAAACAGAAGTTAAAAACACGAGAATTCAACTAAACATTCGACAAACTTCTTTATATATCTCGTCTATAAATTCATATAGGTAGCTTTCACCTATCTAAGAAGGCGGGTTTGTCGCAGCAGGAGGCTTCCAGCGGCTTCCGTCATACCAGCATCTCTCCAATGGTTACAAAGATTCCTTCTTATAAAATTAATAAGATTTCGTTATTCGGCTTATCAGTGGAATGTGTTCTTACTCCTATTAATCCAACTTAATTAATTGTAGGCTAATTCCCAAAACATTGTTTACTATCTAGAACAGAAACACACATGCGTCAGATGAAAACATTAACACTTGTACTGTTTAAAGGAGGTGTTTCTAATCTACGATTTGTCCTGCAATGGTATGTCCAGTATTTCACTATTTAGAAAATGATTTGTAGATACAAAACCTTTGTCATAATATGACAGTTTTTAGGAAAACAAAAATCAAAATAACGTGTCATGTGACATATAGGTATTGATGAGACTGTCGCTCGGGGCAATCCTGTCTAAAAAATATTTCACCAACACGTTAAGTGTTGCATCTAGTTCTTAACTTTAGCCCGTGGGTGAAAACCTATTAATTATCCATGGGCACAATAATTAATCGCTTACTTTACACAGATCAACATTTCAAGTCGGACAGTCCGTTGCGTAACCCGGAATAATGGAGGTGTCCATCAATACAGCGGAGCGATTAGTCACAACAATACATTTAAGTACGTCCGTATAAAGTAAACGTGTTAAGGCATTAGAAACTCTAATGACCCTATACCTCGTTAACCGTCAATCGACATTTTTATGGTATTTAACATTTTTTATCTTTCAGTTTAGCTAACAAGTTGTTAAGTATGCCCTTAGAATATTCTCTATAAGTATCCAACAGATAACACGAACTAGTTCCAAAGTATTTGTGACATAGTGCTGTCATTTATCACACGGGTAGTCACGTGGCATCTAATCACCTTGGGAAGTCATCATATATTATTTCATCATATCACCTTAGGAAGTCATGTATTATTTCATCAAATCACTTTGGGAAGTCATGTATTATTTCATCAAATCACCTTGGTAATTCATAAATTAATTCACCAAATCACCCTTAAAAAGTATTGTATTATTTCACCAAATCACCTTGGGAAGTCATATTGTTTCAACAAATCACCTTGGAACGTCATATATTAATTATTTCATCAAATCACCTTGAGAAGTCATGTATTATTTCATCAAATCACATTGGGAAGTCAAGTATTATTTCATAAAATCACCTTGAGAAGTCATGTATTATTTCATCAAATCACCTTGAGAAGTCATGTATTATTTCATCAAATCACCTTGAGAAGTCATGTATTATTTCACCAAATCACATTGGAACGTCATGTATTAATTATTTCATTAAATCACCTAGAGAAGTCATGTATTATTTCACCAAATCACCTTGGAACGTCATGTATTAAATTATTTCATGAAATCCCCTTGAGAAGTCATGTATTATTTCATCAAATCACCTTGGGAAGTCATGTATTATTTCATCAAATCACCTTGATAGGTTATGTATTACTTCATCAAATCACCTTGGGAAGTCATGGATTATTTCATCAAATCACCTTGGGAAGTCGTGTATTATTTAGATGAACAACAACCGTAAATGCGTATAATCCATTTTAGGCGAAAATAATCTTCAAGGTTCTTACGCGAAACATCAAAATTGTTGAGATTATAAGATACAGCTGTTATCTGCCTACTTTTCAAAACGAACACAAAATAACACTGTATCTGATTAACTGAATTTAACACTTTCCGAAGTATCTATATTTTAGATGTACACCTTTAAACGTTTTCAGTCGGTTATATACGGTCGGAAACTGTCCGAATTATCAAAATAGCCGAATAAGATGCAAGTTGCAATTGGAAACACTTGCGGGCTGAGTAATCTACAGACCACCCTTCACACGTGTTCATGGGATTGAAAATTCGAAAAAGAGATTTGTTTTTGTTAAATAACATGTTTATATTTTTTTTAAATTCAATAGTCATGCACTTTTGAATCCACATTAAAACCAGAGAAGCGCTGATGCAAGCCCGGGATATCAATTATGGTGAATATATCTCCCTGTTATCATCGTAATGATTTAAAACTCAACACATGGGTGAAGCAATGTAAGGCAATCTTTCATGCTTGAAATTTCAAGAAGTGGACTTCATAACTTTGAAGTAATTTCACTTAACTGCAAGGCAAAGATATTGTCAATCTGAGGTAATCTTCGATAAGCCTTCAAATCAATAAATTAACTGTTTACAGCGTTATTAGATATACCAGAGACGTAATAACAAGTGCCTGAATATTCTTACATGTATTATAACAATACACATTTTAATAATGTATGAAATAATGTATTACACTCATCCTATAGCCATCATTCGTTATGTAAACTTATTATATAAAAAAAAGTAATACCGCTTTAATGTGTAGATGATTGTCACACCAGTGATCGCGGTACCAGGTGGATGTCTCTACGATCACCACTCCGGTGATAACTGTACCAGGTGGAAGTCCTTACGAAAACCACTCCAGTGATCACTGTACCAGGTGGTAGGTGTATGGTCACCAAACCCAATGATCGCGGTACCAGGTGGATGTCTCTACGATCACTACTCCGGTGATAACTGTACCAGGTGGAAGTCCTTACGAAAACCACTCCAGTGATCACTGTACCAGGTGGTAGGTGTATGGTCACCAAACCCAATGATCGCGGTACCAGGTGGAAGGCTCTGTGGTCACCGCCCCAGTGATCGTGGTGCCAGGTGGAAGGCTCTATGGTCGCCACCCGAGTGATCGCGGTAGCAGGTGGAAGGCTCTATGATCGCCACGCCAGTGATCACGGTACTGTCGATGGCTCTATCATCACCACCGCAGTGATCGCGGTACTAGGAAGAAGGCTTTATGGTCACCGCATCAGTGATCGCGGTACCAGGTGGAAGGCTCTGTAATCACCACCGCAGTAATCGCGGTACTAGGTGGAAGGCTCTATGGTCACCGCATCAGTGATCGCGGTAACAGGTGGAAGGCTCTATAATCACCACCGCAGTAATCGCGGTACTAGGTGGTAGGCTCTATGGTCACCGCATCAGTGAACGCGGTACCAGGTGGAAGGCTCTATAATCACCACCCCTGTGATCGCAGTACAAGGTGGAAGGCTCTACGATCACCAACCTAGTGATCGCGGTACCAAGTGGAAGACTCTACGATCACCACTATAGTGATCACTGTACCAGGTGGAAGGCTGTATGGTCACCAATCCCAATGATCGCGGTACCATGTGGAAGGCTCTATGGTCACCGCCCCAGTGATCGTGGTGCCAGGTGGAAGGCTCTATGGTCGCCACGCCAGTAATCGTGGTGCCATGTAGAATGCTCTATGGTCACCACCCCAGTGATCGCGGTAGCAGGTGGAAGGCTCTTTGATTGCCACGCCAGTGATCGCGGTACCAGGCGGAAGTATGTGATCGTCACCCCAGTGATCAATGTACTAGGTGGAAGTCTCTATCATCACCACCGCAGTGAACGCGGTACTAGGTAGGAGCCTCTATGGCCACCGCCCCAGCGACCACTGTACTAGGTGGAAGGCTCTGTCATCACCACCGCAGTAATCGCGGTACTAGGTGGAAGGCTCTAGAGCACCGCATCAGTGATCGCGGTACCAGGTGGAAGGCTCTATGATCATCAACCTACTTATTACGGTACCAGGTGGAAGGCTCTATGATCTCCAACCTAGTGATCCAGGTACCAGGTGGAAGGCTATATGATCTCCAACCTAGTGATCCCGGTACCAGGTGGAAGGCTATATGATCTCCAACCTAGTGATCCCGGTACCAGGTTGAAGGCTATATGATCTCCAACCTAGTGATCGCGGTATCATGTGGAAGGCTCTATGGTCGCCACCCCCGTGATCGCAGTACCCGGCGGTAGTCTATATGATCACAACCCCAGTGATCCAGTACCAGATGAACGTTCTATGAGCTCTGTATGAAAGCCCTTGTGATCGTCGTGAGCATGGTACAAGGTGGAAGGATCTATGCTGGTCACCCTTGTGATCCTGGTACTAGGTGGAATCTCAATGATCGCCAGCGGTGTGACCATGGTACTCTGTGATCGCTACTGTCTGACTTTATAAGCATTAGAAAGTTGCTTATTATATCGAGCCGTGTTTTTGATTTCATATTCATAATATAACCAAGATCATATCGAATATTATGTCACATGTGATTATTAATGGAACGGTATCATTTCTAAAGACTCGGATGGTCCAAGATTGTGTAAAAACTTACAAGTTATCAGTTTGATTGATGAGCGTATTAGTACGTATCGTTTAGTCATTATGCGGATCTCAATCCTATCGGACAGATCTGTGTGGCGTTTAGAAACGTATTACTCGTCACCTTAACATATGAGATATTATTCAATTAGAAACTAGTTTGAAACACTTATAATAATTGCGTTCATGTTGATTCGATGTAAATTTTTAAAAGGCGTTTTGGTAGTCAGACGGTAAGCACGAATCGTATTTTCAGCAATGTCAATTAATATTGTTGCTTGACACTTTGAAATATTACATTAAACGGTGAGTGTACATATATATATATAAATCCATTATACAGGGAGGGGTGAAGTCGCATTAACGTTGCTGTACATTGCTATTGGTGATTATCACTTATAAAACACATAACCAATACTGATATAACACATAACCAATACTTATATAACACATAACCAATACTTATATAACATAACCAATACGTATATAACACGTAGCCAATACTTATATAACACATAATCTATATAACACATACCAATACAAATAACCAACACTTATATAACACATAAAATATACTTATATAACACATACTCAACACATAACCAATACATATAACCAACACTTATATAACACACAACATATACTTATATACCACAGAAAAAATACTTATATAACACATAACCAATAATTATATAACACATTACATATACTTATATAACACATAACCAATACTTATATAACACATAACCAATACTTATATAACACATAACCAATAATTATATAAAACATAACATATACTTATATAACACATAACCAATACTTATACACTTATATAACACATAACCAACACTTATATAACACATAACATACACTTATATAACACATAACCAAAACGTATATAACACATAACCAATACTTATATAACACATAACCAATACTTATATAACACATAACCAATACTTATATAAAACATAACCAGTACCCGACACTATATGCTGTCAAATATGGTAGTAATATGTATTTGAAAGGTAAACAAAATGTGCACAAACTGTTATTCAAACAAAACAGCATGCATTTTGTTCAGTTGGTCCATTACACATAGGCATCAAGTCAATTATAAATAACCATGTACTACCAGTAAAGGGTACGCTATTTTAACCAAATGTGCAAATCCCCAAACTTCAACACCACTAAGGAATTTCTCACATGGGCACTGTCTTCAGTCATAGTTTAAAATAGTATCCTATATAACTCTACGTTATTCGTTATTGGTGTTTGAAGGATGAAAAATAGCATGTTTTGCACGTGTAACTCAAATAAAATAAGTACTCTTTACCAAGTTAAATGGCGGACAGTACATAACAGAATCCATGGTTAAATGTATCTATGTAACAATAAAATCCCAGTTACTGTCCAAACAAAAACATTATAGAACAATACATCAACGTTCAATATAGACTCCGACAGTACAGCAAGTGTTAAACGCTCAATATAAACTCCGACAGTACATCAAGTGTTAAACGCTCAATTTAGACTCCGACAGTACTTCAAGGGTTAAACGTTCAATATAGAACAGTACATCAAGTGTTAAACGTTCAATATATAACACTACGTCAAGTTTTAAACGTTCAACATAGAAAACTACGTCCAATGTTAAACGTTCAATAAAGAAAACTACGTCAAGTGTTAAACGTTCAATACAAAAGTACACATATACCTGACAAGGTGCGCGTGTTTTATGTTGTATCTTAAATCAGATTATCTGTAACTGCTATCTAACTGTGCGCCATTACAGGCCACACCGACCCTTAATTGAGCATAACCATTTACTCATTATCGTTATTCAGTTAGTCAGACATGTAACATATCTAATAAAGAGATAGCGCGATTAAGTGATTTTTCAATCATCATAACGTCACCAGATCGTTGTAAAATTGATTTTCAGATAATCCATAAAACAGGCAATGTTTTCTTTCAATGTCACTCATGTATGCGGATGATAGTGCTCTTATGTTATGTTAAACCGGCTATCTTTACTTGCTTTATAAACTCGCGGGTCCCGTTAGTTGTTCTACATAACTTGCATATTTGATAATCATTATTGAAAAGTATTTAAATTGTTCAAAGCAAATTGTTGTACATATATCTAATTGATGATTATATTGAACAAGTAACATAGTTAAGCCTATGGTAAAATAATGAAGGAAAATTGAAAACTCCTAAGTGCATTAACTTTTAATTGAATACGTGCAAGCAGGTTATAATTCAAATGATAAAAAAGGAAATCGAAACATCTGAAATAGTGAGAGTAAACAAGTTGCGTTTTGGTATTTGGAACCGAATAACCTAAGACCCATTGGTAATGATAAGATGAACAAAAGTACATACACGTAGTATCTTGATAAATACTTCAGCAACTCTTGGCAAATAACATTAATTCAGCTTCATTAATACGTAACTTCTACTGTGTAACAACATCATGATAAGAGCATTGTGGCAGATTAGATGTATGGGTTACCGTCAGTATTAAACTAGATTCCCTTTTATTGTGTTTCTTGGTAAATATTTTTAAAAGGAATTATATTTAATAAAATCACACACTAATGTATTACAAGATATTGATTTAACATACGATGTTTGCCAATAGTTGGCATGTGAGGGAGCAAAGAACCAATTAATTAAACCAATTTATGAATCAAAATTTATATCTTCTATTTCAAAATCCAATACTTCCGTGAACCTGTCAATTTCATAAGACTGTTTTTCTTTTGGAGTTGTAATGTTTTAATTCCTGTTCTGGGCTCTGCGTGGCAGTGTTTAATACGGTCATAATTTATCAGGTATTTGATGGTGACGCGCCTCAACCCCGTATTCGTGTAAATCATTTAAGCCTGCCTTCTGCACACCTGTGGCGGAATCTCATTGATCATCTAATCTCGCACAATCTCGCACAACATTACTGTAAACAATGCCTACAGTGTCAACAGACTACCTGTATTAGAATTTCAAATCAATCGTTTAATCTTCCGATGTGTGCTCTTCAAGTTATACTTTTTACACGATCAAAAGTAAAGAATGTCACTACACTAGACAATACATGTGTATGTTAATCCATCCAGACAATATAATATAACTAAAAAAAGCTAAAACAAAAACATTCCAAATAGAATCCTGTAACATTTTCTCATATTTTTAAAATATTTAATCGAAATAAAATTATAAGACGTAAAAGAAACACAAAGGAACAGTGAGCCTCACGTTATTAGTACATTTTTAGAAATACATGGTATACATTTGTAAGAGCACTTGTGTTTCACCAGATCTGATATATACTTACTAGACGACACTTATATAAGTACCCCGGTTTTAGGGGACACACGGCAATCTTGAAATGTTTATCAAACATTGAAATTAGAGTTTTATTAATTTATCCAGGATCATTTTGACTTAAAAGCTCCTTGTATATATTTTAAATACAATTCTGAGCTTTCATACTTTCTACGTTATCCTACAACCATAGGTTTGAATATATTATGCGTTGAAAAGTAATATGCAAAAGGAATTTACTTTATGCAATTCTTGTAATATATATATTGAATAAATGCAATTTATATATAAAAAAACGAACGCCGCGAGTTTTTTTAAAAATCAAAGATTGTCGTGTCTAAATGCTAATAAACCCGTTTTCAACATAATTTGCTCGCATTTTGAATACGTCCTTTAAAGCGATGTTGAATATAAATTGATTATCAAATTGATTATTTAGTTTAAATTTTATGGATTTATATTGATGAGTTTTCATACGATTTTTTTGTCAAAATTGTAAATTCCATTTGAAAGATATGAATACAATGTAACTGTGGCACTTATAAGTGTCGCCTGGATATCAAACTATGTATGTATCCAACTCAGATGTATACTCAGATGTATACTAGTATCCGATATGACCGTATGGCTGCGTATTGACCTATGCAATGACGGGATGGGGTGGGTTGGTGGACGATGGGCTCCAGTAATTAGTAGAACCGCCACTATCCCACTGCACGATCACAAAGGAGGAGAGGTAATGAAATCCACGTGAATGTATACACAATAAGAAAGTGGAGTAGCCATATACACTAAATCGTTTGTGTGTATGGTGTTTTACGTCATTTTCAACACATGTAAGGTTATATATGACGGTCAATTTTTTTGTGATGGAGGCAGACCACCCACCTTTCCTGGGTATAACCAGTACTGTAAACCTCGCCATCCGAAAGAATCGACACTTCCTCGAGCTCCCATTGGGATTCGAACCCGCAGCGGTGAGAAGGCGAGAATGTTTACAACGCAACGTCGTTAACCACTCGACCACGGAGACCGAACAAGCTTAAACATGGTTATAAACGCTCCTTCTCTTTTGAAAACGTCACTAAGTAACCCGTATGTAATGTTGTGTTGTTTTGAGTGTTGTGGTGGTGGGATTTTGTGTTGTTGTGAGTGTTGTGGTGATGGGATTTTGTGTTGTTGTGAGTGTTGTGGTGGTGAGATTTTGTGTTGTTGTGAGTGTTGTGGTGGTGGGATTTTGTGTTGTTGTGAGTGTTGTGGTGGTGGGATTTGTGTTGTTGTGAGTGTTGTGGTGGTGGGATTTTGTGTTGTCGCTATTGTTATTTAATATGTTGTGTGGTTTGGCTTTTTTGTTGTTGTTGTTTGTTTGTTTTTTGTGGGGGGGGGGGGGGGGGGGGGGGGATGGGGGGGGGGGATGAGGGGGGGCGGGGCAAGATGTCTACTAGTAAGGTAAATGACATTATGTCCAGTGGTTTTAAAAACGATGTAATGTTTTAATCAGTGATGTGTGGCTGACAAGGACTGATCTTGGCAATCATATGGAGATGTATTTAATTGATCACACACTGCGAAGGAAATAAAAAAGAATGTTCAGTGTTGAACAATTAATCATTTAAAGGATATCTTCTATTTTAAATCTGTACCATCTTAGGTGCATCATGCACTTTCTCAAATTAATTTAGATGGAAATGCCGCCATGAATTAAAATAAAATGATAGCGAGAGATTGTAAATTGATGCTATCACGGCGGAAGAAAACATATCATAGATAATCACTTGAACGCATTCAATAATAACTTAATCTTGAAGACTTGATATAACGGACATTTTTATATCTTGTTTACCTGTTTTTGAAGCTTGCAAAGTTTTCGCGAAATCAACAAACAATTTATTTTAGACAGCACGT
>JAWPHD010008927.1:0-109659 GCA_037043455.1 Cyrtodaria siliqua | reverse complement strand
GCACTAATTCTAAGCATCTTGTAACTCAACAGCATTGATGAATACAGGTGTAACTACATACAGTAAATCTCATTCCTTGTTAAGATACTCTGAGAATTACACATTGTTGAGATACTCTGAGAATTACACATTCTGCTAAAGCGCCTAACATGCCCTATTGAAACTAACGAGTACTCTCCCTTGCCGTAGCGATAACTTTCAAGAAAAACTTGGTTAATCTGCTTGAGCCCTCCATATTTAGATGTAAACCTCCGTCACGTTTAGCACAAGGGTATCTTCTGAAAGAACCAAATGATGTGAATGAGATATATGAACGAACAAATGTATAGTTCAAGTCTTTACTCATAACTTTCCTTAGATAATCATTTATCTTCCTTATCCTAGCTTCACTGGAGGTGTGGTCGCTCGGCCTTGGTAAAATAGACGAAACCAGTATTTTTATATGTGGTTTTAATTCGTCTAATAGTAGCCAACCAATTCGCATAGTCTGAAATAATGTTATCAAATGGTTCATTGTTGGCCACATCATTTGTTCCCACATGTATTGTGATATAATCTTTATCATTAAGATGAACAAAACCATCAGAAATTTTGGCACCTAACCTGCCTATAGTAGCGCCTGGAAACGCTTTCAAGATCACACCTTCGATGTGTTGAATATCTTTGACAGTGGAATCACCCACGATCACCACCTTTCTGCATTCTGTAAGTGACAAATAAAACCCTTAAAACACCATTTTAATAACATGGCAACAACAATGTATAAAATAAACGTTGTCAACCTCTTAGCTTTAAAACTATATATAATATATCTGTAATGATGGCTCAGTAATTTAATATATTACTGACCATTACCTCGTCATGCCCCTCCAAAATACCTTTAAAGTGTTTAATGTTTTTTTCTTTAATACTTGCAATTATCTCTTCAGTAACCCTCGCTTTATCTTCTACGGTCATGCATACATATTTTTTCTAAGCGTCTGAGCGCCAATCTCCCATTAACTGAATATTATCTGCTGAAATCGTTGAACGAAATGCCAAAGTAGCAAACCTTCTTCTGAAAGAATGAGAAGAAAACATTTCTGGGTTTAATCCAATAAAACGAATAGATTGCTTTAACTTACTTTGAAATTGATTATAAGTGAGAGCTTCGCCATTCTTAAAAACAAATAGGGGGATTCTTCTGATGCAGGGATTTTCTTGCGCATTTTGACGGGTTCCTTCTCGAGAATCATAGTGTGCAACTTTTTATTTATCAATCTTAACAAGAGGAGTCTGCAAGAATAGTTTTTGTCCAATTCATAGTAACCAGAAGTCCGTTTTCTGTTCTGCTAACACTCTTTCTTAATAAAAATGTTTTCTCTATTAAATCCAATTTGGTTGTTGACACTAAATATGACTTTCTGGCCATAAGTAAAAACAACAACAAAAAACACCACATTACATAGTTTTCTGATTTAGAAAAATGTAGTATTGTATAGATTTTTTGCAATATCTCTTGAGTTATTGTATCCGCCTGCCGTAAGCAATATGGTTTCAATTTTGCCATACCATTTAATTCAATAAAAACTATATTAACTTGGTCCCCTGAATAACCTAGTAATAAGAGCATTGTTTTAATTCCACTTAGATACTTGTTCATTGAATATGTATATTTAAATGTCCTACTTAAAATTGAGAATATAGTTGTGACGTTTCTGTGGATTCTGGTAAATATTGAAAATGGAAATATACACAAAACAATAAAAATGATTCCCACTGTATTCTTAAATTCTTTTTTGATCTCTGAAAAATAAATATTCACCACTCGTTTGCCAGATCGAATAAATTAGCTTGTACAATAAACTCTGTTAACGTATAATGTTTAGTTGATTCATGAAAAATTAAATCATGTGAGCTGTTAAATTCCCATCTAGATAAGTGGTCAGTTATTATATTAGTTTTCCCTTCCAGATGTTTAGCCCTTAACTGATATTCACCAGTTGCTGCCAAATAACAAATTTCTCTCAGACAATCTTGCAACTTTTCACACAGTGCTCAATCTGAATTAATAACTTGACAAACTGGCTCGTTGTCACAGTAAATCAATATCCGTTACCCTTAAACTGATTACCCCATATTTTTAAGCCAATAATTATTGCTAAAATGTCTAGAACAGCTATGTTAAGTTCTTTGGCCTGCAATACAGCTGGAAATTTGGTATGAAAATAAGAGCCATTCCAGAATCCGCCACAACCTTCTAAGCAAGAATCAGATGAAAATAATTCATCCGGATCTGACCAGTTTTCATACTCTAACAGTGAAACTCCATTATATACAGGTAAATGAAGATGAAAACACAAGTGTTCTAAATCAGCGTATATTGTTGGAAACAAAGTACTACTTATACTATTGTCGATGCTCAAAAAATAAACCTAGCCTCACTACACTGAAAAATGTCACTACACTGAAAAATAGACTACAGCTTTTTTATAAAACAGATGAAGAAATAGCAATTTCAGAAAATAAATATGACTGTTTCTTAAAAACATGGGAAAACGTTCATAACTTCTTAACATGAAAACCTAGCAACCTTTTTTCCTTTTTTAAATAAATATATATTAGTAAAAAACCTCATGCTGAGATGCCTCCACCCCTCCCCGCTTTTTTTCTTCCTCAATAACATCTCCCCGTAGCTTAATTATAGTGAAATTATATTTATTAATAACACAATACTATACACTTGCCAGCAGACAATCATATTTTGTAGAGCAACTATAAATAAATTTATTTATATTTTTAAATGCATGAAATATATCTGTTGAGTGTTCAGTGTGAATGATTTGTATATGTGTACATATACGTTAAGGATACAGCCATATATATATATTATATCATTTAACTAGTACATTGTAAACATAATATTAAATTGCTGTAAGGTGTACAGAGGGATGGTCCTCCCCGGCCCTTTTTTTAGAAGCTGAAAAAAATAATAATTATATACAGGTAAAAATCTATTCCACCATCTCATATCTTTCCTGACCGACTCAGGAATTGCATGTTCCATTTTGTCTAAAATAAAGAGACCTCTTAACCAATTTAACAATCTGTTGGTAAAACACGACTCGGTTTTACACAAGCTGCTACGAAATTTAATTTCCCCAAAAGTGACTAAACTTGTTTTAATGTAGCCACTTCTTTATCTAACCAACACCTGATCACCAAAAATGTTCAGTTAAACGATCGGGTGTCAACTCCATTGTCATTGTTAATGAGTTAACTAAAACTCCCAAAAAATATCATAATTTCCGAAGGAGGACAAGCTTTATCCTTAGATTCCTCTATCCCACACTTTGCTGACACTTTTTCCAGACACAAATAAGAAAACATTGCATTCTCTATATTCTCTGCACCGACAAAATCATCTAAATAGTTTAAAATTGCAATACCAATTGAAACATTATAAATGCTATGGCATTAGTAACCCTTTGGCATATTGCCGCTGCACTCCTTAAACCCATTGACAAAACAGTGTCACAAAAAATATGCTTTTTCCAAATGAATGTTACTAAATTATAATCAGATGGACAAATACTAATCTGTTTATAAGCCTTCCTTAAACCTTTCTTAAACAATAAACACCCTTGACCTTTTGCCTTAATTCGACAAAATCATCAATTTTTGGAAAAACAAAATCTACTTTATCCTCTAAATATACATCATTTATCAATGTATTCATTCACTGCATTGTTTTTTGGATGACTAAGGTCTTAAATAACCCGTCGTTCTGTTGTATCCCTTTTTGGTGTAGAGTTTAAGGGAGAAATCTTTAATTCAATTGTAAATGGTTTTTTACTAAATGGCCCAATAATTGCACCGTTTGAACTTTCTTTTGCAAAATAACTTTTGCAAAATAAAGATTCAGTTCATTCTCATACTCTTCCGCTCCTTTGTAATGTGTGTATTTCTATAATTCTTTTTGTTCAGATACTAAAATACTTCCCTTCTTATAATCAATAGAGAATCCAAATTCTAAAAAGTCACAAACAATAATATCTTTATAATCTCTTAACATTAACCTCATATAATCAGTATTAATTTTTTCATTTTTCATTGACATGTATTCTGCAACCTTCGAAATTATATTTGTTTGTTTTTTGAAATTTCATCTAAACGCACTTTGTCTAAAATCTGTGATGTTGTATTTATCTTTGTCACAAGGCATATTTTACGTGCGATAGAATGTTTACAAACAGTATTTGTTAAATGTTCATCAGTTTCTACAATAACTGACATTTCTCTGTAACGCTACATGTTTTCCCCACATTTATGTTTTTACTACTTTTGATATCCATATTTTCAATGGCGTATTGACTGAATTTTGGTAGAAATATATTAATCAGTTCTGTACGCTTATTATTTATTTCCAAAATATCTTTTTTGAGTCAATCTGAGCATGAGGGCATGTGGAAGAGCTTTCCGAATGTTCCAACTTTTTGGAATCTTTCTGCAGAAATATGATGTGCATATCTCATACGCCCTTTTACAACGATCGTACGACTACTTTTATGCCCACATTTGTTCTTTTGATATGGTGAACATAACCACAATTTACCACCCTCTGATTGTTCGTCTTGCTTTTTTGAGAGCCATAGCTATTACTACTACTAATGCGTGGCATTTTCTTTGGCCTGTTGCATATGAATTTATTATAGGCAGCTCAAGATACTGAAAATCATCTGTTCATGTTTTCTTCCCAAATTCAGTCTTTCTTAAAACTGCCGCATAAAACGCTTTCAGAGCAGAAAATTCATACATGCTGAGTCTTCGATATCGATGTTGATGTCAGAAGTCACGTACGAGCGTTTATTTCTTAAAAATGTCCCGGCCCCACGGACCCCCAGCCCCGTCAGTAATTGAGATTTTGGTCACGCTACGCCCCTGAATGGACACGAAAACCTTTCTCTCCGGCTACCGACAATGTTCTATCCCTTCGATTTCTTTTTCGATGGTAACTTTGAAACATACAAAAACTGTCTTTTCACTTTTTGAACAAATGGTTTTACTGGTTTTACGCGTGTGTGTGTGTAGTTCTAAGGATTATAGTCCGTCCGCCAACGAACACGTGTAGTTCTAAGGTTTATAGTCCGTCCGCCAACGAACACTGGTTTTACGCGGGTATTAATTTTTCCTATATTCCACAATTTTGAGCCAATCAGATACCGATACGGATTAACCCCTTACAAGGTATACAAAGAAAAGGGTAGATCCGGCAATGAAAAAACAAAACTCTATATTTCACACGTATGAAATACCGCTTTTATGTCATTTCTACCTCTATTTCACTGCTAAGCATAAAATAAACTTTTTATTTTATGCTTAATGATGAAATAGCAGGATTTGTTATAAACCCGTCAACAATATATGCATTGTACCTTCAGTAAGATCCCACTGGAGGCTCAGCTTATAAGCGAGAACGTGTCAATTCTACGCGGATGGTTCTGCTCATAAGTGGGTGGTCTGCCTCAACCACTATAAACAGTCCGTCACATAGAGCCTAAAACATGGTAAAAAAGAAATTACGTTAAACACCATTCAATCAATCAATAATTTCTAACAATAGAATACAAATTTCTGATACGTTTTATGATGTCGACGTCGTCTGACGTTGACGCCTACATGTGTAAACAAACTAGTCGCCTATTCCACCACTAATCCAGATACAACCTCTGTCAATATCTCAGCAAATAATAAGAATATTGTAAAACGATACAAATGGAAGATACATTGGTGGCATTGATATTTTTCTGACACAATTTTATATAAAAGGTTTAATTTTAAGAAAGAAAAATCGTGTAATGCGATACTTTATTATTGCATAATAGTCAATTTTATCCAGCTGCGAGAATCAAATATCTTATGGTGTGCTCCACCTCACCCCCCCCCCCCCCTCTACCCCCCCCCCCCCACACCCACATCCCCCACACCCACCCACCTGGAAACTCGGATTTTTTTTTTACTTTTTACGTATTTCTGTGTTGTTTTGCTCATTATAATAGTGTGTGTTGCTCACTGCCGTCGTCATTTAGTAGCAGGCATAAATTATAATAGTGTGCGTTGCTCACTACAGTCGTCATGTAGTAGTAGGCATACATTATAATAGTGTGTGTTGCTCACTACCGTCGTCATATAGTAGGCATACATTTTAATAGTGTGTGTTGCTCACTACCGTCGTCATGTAGTAGTTGTCATACATTATAATAGTGTGTGTTGCTCACTACCGTCGTCATGTAGTAGACATACATTATAATAGTGTGTGTTGCTCACTACCGTCGTCATGTAGTAGTATGCATACATTATAATCGTCTGTGTTGCTCACTACCGTCGTCATGTAGTAGGCATACATTACAATAGTGTATGTTGCTCACTACCGTCGTCATGTAGTAGTAGTCATACATTACAATAGTGTGTGTTTCTCACTACCGTCGTCATGTAGTAGACATACATTATAATAGTGTGTGTTGCTCACTGCCGTCGTCATGTAGTAGTTGGCATACATTATAATAGTGTGTGTTGCTCACTACCGTCGTCATGTAGTAGTAGTCATACATTACAATAGTGTGTGTTTCTCACTACCGTCGTCATGTAGTAGACATACATTATAATAGTGTGTGTTGCTCACTGCCGTCGTCATGTAGTAGTTGGCATACATTATAATAGTGAGTGTTGCTCACTACCGTCGTCATGTAGTAGTAGGCATACATTATAATAGTGTATGTTGTTCACTACTGTCAACATGTAGTAGAAGGCATACATTATAATAGTGTGTGTTGCTCACTACCGTCGTCATGTAGTAGTAGTCATACATTACAATAGTGTGTGTTTCTCACTACCGTCGTCATGTAGTAGACATACATTATAATAGTGTGTGTTGCTCACTGCCGTCGTCATGTAGTAGTTGGCATACATTATAATAGTGAGTGTTGCTCACTACCGTCGTCATGTAGTAGTAGGCATACATTATAATAGTGTATGTTGTTCACTACTGTCAACATGTAGTAGAAGGCATACATTATAATAGTGTGTGTTGCTCACTACCGTCGTCATGTAGTAGTAGTCATACATTACAATAGTGTGTGTTTCTCACTACCGTCGTCATGTAGTAGACATACATTATAATAGTGTGAGTTGCTCACTACTGTCAACATGTAGTAGAAGGCATACATTATATTAGTGTATGTCGTTCACTACTGTCAACATGTAGTAGAAGGCCTACATTATAATAGTGTGTGAAGCTCACTACTGTCAACATGTAGTAGAAGGCATACATTATAATAGTGTATGTTGTTCACTACTCTCAACATGTAGTAGAAGGCATACATTATAATAGTGTGTGTTGCTCACTACCGTCGTCATGTAGTAGAAGCCATACATTATAATAGTGTGTGTTGCTACTACCGTCTTCATGTAGTAGACATACATTATAATAGTGTGTGTTGCTCACTGCCGTCGTCATGTAGTAGTAGGCATACATTATAATAGTGTGTGTTGCTCACTACCGTCGTCATGTAGTAGTAGGCATACATTATAATAGTGTGTGTTGCTCACTACTGTCAACATGTAGTAGTAGGCATACATTATAATAGTGTGTGTTGCTCACTACCGTCGTCATGTAGTAGTAGGCATACATTATAATAGTGTGTGTTGCTCACTACTGTCAACATGTAGTAGTAGGCATACATTATAATAGTGTGTGTTGCTCACTACCGTCGTCATGTAGTAGTAAACATACAGTATAATAGTATGTGTTGCTCACTACCGTCGTCATGTAGTAGTAGGCATACATTATAATAGTGTGTGTTGCTCACTACCGTCGTCATGTAGTAGTATTCATACATTATAATAGTGTGTGTTGCTCACTACCGTCGTCATGTAGTAGACATACATTATAATAGTGTGTGTTGCTCACTGCCGTCGTCATGTAGTAGTAGGCATACATTATAATAGTGTGTGTTGTTCATTACTCTCAACATGTAGTAGAAGGCATACATTATAATAGTGTGTGTTGCTCACTACCGTCGTCATGTAGTAGAAGCCATACATTATAATAGTGTGTGTTGCTACTACCGTCTTCATGTAGTAGACATACATTATAATAGTGTGTGTTGCTCACTGCCGTCGTCATGTAGTAGTAGGCATACATTATAATAGTGTGTGTTGCTCACTACCGTCGTCATGTAGTAGTAAACATACAGTATAATAGTATGTGTTGCTCACTACCGTCGTCATGTAGTAGTAGGCATACATTATAATAGTGTGTGTTGCTCACTACCGTCGTCATGTAGTAGTAGTCATACATTATAATAGTGTGTGTTGCTCACTACCGTCGTCATGTAGTAGACATACATTATAATAGTGTGTGTTGCTCACTGCCGTCGTCATGTAGTAGTAGGCATACATTATAATAGTGTGTGTTGCTCACTACCGTCGTCATGTAGTAGACATATATTATAATAGTGTGTGTTGCTCACTGCCGTCGTCATGTAGTAGTAGGCATGCATTATAATAGCGTGTGTTGCTCACTACTGTCAACATGTAGTAGAAGTCATACATTATAATAGTGTGTGTTGCTCACTACCGTCGTCATGTAGTAGTAGTCATACATTATAATAGTGTGTGTTGCTCACTACCGTCGTCATGTAGTAGACATACATTATAATAGTGTGTGTTGCTCACTACCGTCGTCATGTAGTAGTATTCATACATTATAATAGTGTGTGTTGCTCACTACCGTCGTCATGTAGTAGACATACATTATAATAGTGTGTGTTGCTCACTGCCGTCGTCATGTAGTAGTAGGCATGCATTATAATAGCGTGTGTTGCTCACTACTGTCAACATGTAGTAGAAGTCATACATTATAATAGTGTGTGTTGCTCACTACCGTCGTCATGTAGTAGTAAACATACAGTATAATAGTATGTGTTGTTCACTACCGTCGTCATGTAGTAGTAGGCATACATTATAATAGTGTGTGTTGCTCACTACCGTCGTCATGTAGTAGTAGTCATACATTATAATAGTGTGTGTTGCTCACTACCGTCGTCATGTAGTAGACATACATTATAATAGTGTGTGTTGCTCACTGCCGTCGTCATGTAGTAGTAGGCATACATTATAATAGTGTGTGTTGTTCATTACTCTCAACATGTAGTAGAAGGCATACATTATAATAGTGTGTGTTGCTCACTACCGTCGTCATGTAGTAGAAGCCATACATTATAATAGTGTGTGTTGCTACTACCGTCTTCATGTAGTAGACATACATTATAATAGTGTGTGTTGCTCACTGCCGTCGTCATGTAGTAGTAGGCATACATTATAATAGTGTGTGTTGCTCACTACCGTCGTCATGTAGTAGTAGGCATACATTATAATAGTGTGTGTTGCTCACTACTGTCAACATGTAGTAGTAGGCATACATTATAATAGTGTGTGTTGCTCACTACTGTCAACATGTAGTAGAAGGCATACATTATAATAGTGTATGTTGTACACTACTGTCAACATGTAGTAGAAGGCATACATTATAATAGTGAGTGTTGCTCACTACCGTCATCATGTAGTAGTAGGGATACAGTATAATAGTGTGTGTTGCTCACTGCCGTCGTCATGAAGTAGTAGGCATACAGTATAATAGTGTGTGTTGCTCACTACCGTCGTCATGTAGTAGTAGGCATACATTATAATAGTGTGTGTTGCTCACTGCCGTCGTCATGTAGTAGTAGGCATACAATATAATAGTGTATGTTGCTCACTATTGTCGTAATGTAGTAGTAAACATACATTATAATAGTGTGTGTTGCTCACTACCGTCGTCTTGTAGTAGAAGGCATACATTATAATATAGTGTGTGTTGCTCAATACCGTCGTCATGTAGTAGTAGGCATACAGTATAATAGTGTGTGTTGCTCAATGCCGTCGTCATGTAGTAGTAGGCATACATTATAATAGTGTGTGTTGCTCACTGCCGTCGTCATGTAGTTGTAAACTTACATTATAATAGTGTGTGTTGCTCACTACCGTCGTCATGTAGTAGTAGCCATACAGTATAATAGTGTGTGTTGCTCACTACCGTCGTCATGTAGTAGTAGGCATACAGTATAATAGTGTGTGTTGCTGACTACCGTCGTCATGTAGTAGTAGGCATACATTATAATAGTGTGTGTTGCTCACTGCCTTCGTCATGTAGTAGTAGGCATACATTATAATAATGTGTGTGTTGCTCACTACCGTCGTCATGTTGTAGTTGGCATACATTATAAGAGTGTGTGTTGCTCACTGCCGTCGTCATGCAGTGGTAAACATACATTATAATAGTGTGTGTTGCTCACTACCGTCGTCATGTAGTAGTAGCTGTACAGTATAATAGCGTGTGTTGCTCACTACCGTCGTCATGTAGTAGTAGCCATACGGTATAATAGTGTGTGTTGCTCACTGCCGTCGTCATGTAGTAATAGGCATACATTATAATAGTGTGTGTTGCTCACTGCCGTCGTCATGTAGTAGTAGCCATACATTATAATAGTGTGTGTTGCTGACTGCCGTCGTCATGTAGTGGTAAACATACATTATAATAGTGTGTGTTGCTCACTACCGTCGTCATGTAGTAGTAGCTATACAGTATAATAGCGTGTGTTGCTCACTACCGTCGTCATGTAGTAGTAGCCATACAGTATAATAGTGTGTGTTGCTCACTACCGTCGTCATGTAGTAGTAGCCATACTGTATAATAGTGTGTGTTGCTCACTGCCGTCGTCATGTAGTAGTAGGCATACATTATAATAGTGTGTGTTGCTCACTGCCGTCGTCATGTAGTAGTAGCCATACATTATAATAGTGTGTGTTGCTCACTACCGTCGTCATGTAGTAGTAGCTATACAGTATAATAGTGTATGTTGCTCACTACCGTCGTCATGTAGTAGTAGCCATACAGTATAATAGTGTGTGTTGCTCACTACCGTCGTCATATAGTAGTAGCTATACAGTATAATAGCGTGTGTTGCTCACTGCCGTCGTCATATAGTAGTAGGCATACATTATAATAGTGTGTGTTGCTCACTACCGTCGTCATGTAGTAGTAGCTATACAGTGTAATAGCGTATGTTGCTCACTGCCGTCGTCATGTAGTAGTAGCCATACAGTATAATAGTGTGTGTTGCTCACAACCGTCGTCATGTAGTAGTAGCCATACATTATAATAGTGTGTGTTGCTCACTGCCGTCGTCATGTAGTAGTAGCCATACAGTATAATAGTGTGTGTTGCTCACTGCCGTCGTCATGTAGTAGTAGCCATACAGTATAATAGTGTGTGTTGCTCACTACCGTCGTCATGTAGTAGTAGGCATACATGATAATCGTGTGTGTTGCTCACTACCGTCGTCATGTAGTAGTGGACATACATTGTAATAGTGTGTGTTTCACATTAGGATTATAAACATATTTCCTACACAAATCATAAACATGATGCATCTAGTGATACTAATCTTGAATTACGCTCTGGGTCCATGTGAGCGTCAGGTATTATTCGGGTATATAGTGTGTGTGCATGTCAGTGTAAATACTAGTATAACTCCAACCAATCCGTCAGATTTCCTCATATACATGTCAGATCGAAAATAAACAAAATTAACGGAGCCTATCAATAGCATGTATGTTATCAACTGATCAAAATTCCAATTACTCCCTTGTTTTATCTTATCTAATTTCTTAGTTAAATATATTTTTAGAATGGTTGTGTGATTGGCCAGTAGTTTGTAAAACATTTACACCATATTTAAAGTGTTATATCTTTAGATAGTTACTACCCTCCTATGACTGTTATTCAGCGTTAACATTAAATATTTAGAACATGAATGTTGCAAATGCATTTGTAGTGGTAATTCTAGTAAAACATGATGTGAAAATAACGTGCATTTATTTGAGCGTGCGTGCTGTGTGTGTGTGTGTGTGTGTGACAAAATAGGCTCCATACTAATGTTGCCATTTATTGCCGTGTATATAGTTATTTTGATGTATCTATGTACTGTCACTGGACCTAATAAGGAGGAAATAATGTTCATAGCGTTTATTCCATTAAAACAAAAAGATGGAACCGTTCCAGATTAAATCCTAAAAAAGGAAAGGACTTAATGCTACCTATATCTTACTGTTTACATGTTGCATTGGCTGATTGCACGTTTATTATTGATTTGGCCTTGAAGTACAGCTATAATTAGAATAGATGTAACATGTTTCCCATTGATGAAAATGCATTTGTGCAGATTTGGACTTCTCAATTGACTGTTTAAGTGGGGAAGCTTTTGGAACAATCTTTGGCAGTATATTAACAGACTCTGGGAGCAGCTCAGCAGTTCAGTTAGGAAGATTAGTATTCAGTAAAAAGTTAATTTTCTATTGGATGCTTTTAAAAATATATAATATGTGTGTGTGTGTGTGTGTGTGTGTGTGTGTGTTTCTAAGGATTATAGTCCGTCCACCTACGACAGGCGTCCTACCTATTATTGCGCTCATTCATAATAACAGTGAAATTGGATATTTGGACTAAATCGGAAATATTGGAAATTAATTTCGACTGAAAGGATAATTAACATTTGGATTAAAGAGACACTTACTGTTTTGGATTTAAGAGACGCTTATAGTTTTGAATTAAAGAGACACTTACTTTTTGGATTAAAGAGACACTTGCTAATGTGAATTAAAGGAACATTGAATAATTTTATTTGGGCTTAATTCAAAAATTGGATATTAATGAAAAACTGGATTTATGTATTCTGTAAGTGAATATTTGATGTAAATAAATGTGTTAATTATATTGTTTGTGTTGCTAGTTTTGCTTCCTTTCTCGTTGCATTTAAAACTTGTAACACTTAATGTCATTTGATAGATAGCCGGAATATTCTTTCCAAGTTAATAAAACACCCATTATCATTCTCATATGCAAAGCTATAGTAACAGTGAGTCAGCTCCTTAATTTCATATCACCATGTTTTGAGAGGGTAAAAAAATCAAATAAATGACAGAATATACACCCAAACATATCTACCCTCCCTCATGTGTATATCTAATACTAATTGTGGCAAGACTTGTTTTCTGTACTGCACGCATACCTTGATAACACACACATGGAATCCAACCGTCAATATTTCTATAGTCACATTCGCATGTGTTGGCAATTGTTTCACTACTCGTGGAATAATTAGTATGTTGCTGTGATACAGATCTAGACGCTGATAACATATATTTATTTACCTGTTTTTTTTTGGATAAGATCTCAGCCAGAATGAAATACATACACAATCTATTATAGTTTCGTAATAACATGTAAACCAAAAAAACACGAAAAGCTAAAGATATTCTGAATCACATATGTGTATGTCAGTACCCTAAATAAATGCTGTCTTATTTCGTTTGATGACGATTGGAACAATAAATGAGTGCAGCACACCACTGACGCGCCATATTTATTTAAGGTAGCTATCCCGCCAACAACAGCCAAATTTTACAACACATGGACAACGTTTCTAAACCTACAGACGATGGGGGTATATATATAACTATATTTCGACCAAACTCTATAGATACAACATAAACTGCTTTAACCATCCAGGCCAAACCCCAAAAGTGGAGCGTCGAATTAAGCGTTAGCAACTAATTTGTATGCATATTCAATCAAGGGTAGTTTAAGTCACCGTGAATAAAACTACACTTTTAATCGGCACAGATACGTTATTATATGACCTGAACACCTGGACAGTTTTATAAACAGTTTTGTAGTGTAATTGTGCCCTTGTTTGGCGGGTTAGTTTCTTTTATCTACGGTATTGAGGTAAAAAATGTGGAAAAAAAATAATGTGGATTTTTTATATTGATGGTTAATTTCGTATGACCAGTTTCTCGTTCATGTAGCCCGATCTCTGTGGTAAACGGAACTGGGGATAAGTGATCCCCTTTTCCGCATACCGACCTCTGTTGACAATTAGTGATTTAGTTGTACTTATCTAAAAATGGAATCGGAACCCCGACAACTTCAGATGGTGTTACCCGGGCGGTCCAGTGGATCAGTCTATCTTCCGAGCACATTCCGATAGCTTAGGAATGGGAACAGCATGGACATAGTTTCCCAGATTCCTATGTATTACTGCCGAAGTAACACAAACAATGTGTTAAAGATCCGTTAAACAACAATTCATTATTATAACAAATAGTAATTGTCACAATAATTAAGTTGATGAGCCGTGCGCACAAAAGATATTAAATGATCAAACTATACTGTATAGGTTTGATAGAATATATTCACAAGAAACTGGCCCCGTGTGGTTCCGGGGACCCCGTTTGGTTACGGGGCAAATAATAGGGCCACTGCAGATCCCGTTAAGAGGGGAATGCAGAGGGGTAGAACCCCACCAAATGCATGTTAATTTTATCATTTTTTGTTCATACTCATTAAAGGTCTTCATCATGACCCCTGCATTGTTTCATATGCCATCTCGCTCATATCACTAGAGCAGTGGCAGAAAAACTATAACGTGGCTCCAGCGTAAATGTAGTTTCTACAGTAGAATTTGCAGCAACACTGCAGTTCAGGCTGAGAAGGTTCTAAGCCCATTCTCCATATTTTATCTCGATGAACATGGAGAATGAGCCTGGCATGTTCATTCCTGTTAGGCGCCATATAACCTTTCATCTGTTGGTGCGCCTTAAAACCCCAATTTAGTTTATTTCAATTCACAAGAAACTGGTATTGAAGCAGTGCTAATGCATCTCCATTCCCTAGCAACGGATGTGCAGGGTACATAGAAATATACTGAAGCGAAAAAGAAAAGCAACTCGGGAATTTCCGCTATATATATTGTATGTACACTATGCTGTTAATCGAATGGTACATGGCTAGGTTTTTCGGAAAAAACAACACATAACACAGCAAACAGTATTCCTTCAAAGTTTCATTATTGACAGAGTACGAGTTTGACTCAAGCATGTGAGCAAATTCAGGATGCACAACTCTTTACGTTAATAAATACAGTACTGAAATGGCTCAATTTTTCGAAGAGAAACTTCAACATTTATGAATTTCTTGTTACAAAGTGTACTTTGATTAAAACGTCTACAACATCACAGTTGTGTCCTTTCTCTAACTAACTGCAACTATTTATTTTTTTACAAAACATCTTGGGATTTCTCTTTGGAATATTATGTGGAATTTGCGGACAACGATAATATAGAACAAGAGGTCCAATATGGCATGTCGACGCTCTATCTGTATACAATGGTTAATTTGTTGTAACGGCGGCGGCCATCTTGGATCATGGCAACGAAAAGCAAAGTTCTAAAAGGGCACCACCCAAGAAATAAGGCTGTCCGGTTGTACTGAAATATATTGAAATCGATTTCAGATGAGTTGTTTCTCATTTAGCTTGCTGATCAATTAGCAAGCCTTAGTTAAAATACAGACCGCCTCATTTTTACATATATGACACAAAACCGGTTATGCGAAACAACATAAACATGTTGCATCTAACAATACTAGTTTAAAGCTATAAGTAAAATATTATGTACGATATTTAAATCAACCAGGCACGTTCAATGAGTCAATGACACATACTTATTCCAGTTTATGCACCGAGCGACTTGCCTTTCTTTTGTACTTACGATATATGACAAAGTCAGTCGGTTAGAATCCATCTTGGATCTCTGTGACAAACTGTTATGCAAAAACCTGAAAGCGGTTTCAGAAAAGATATGGTGTTATACCTTTCTTATATAACTCAATGTAAAATTCACGTTTCCTTAGCAACAATGTTTGATGACCCTGAAAAATGCATACTTGATTAGATCACGAGCGGTGACAAAAATAAGGGGCCCATGCAAGAAACATTGTTGTACAGTTGTATTAACAGTTTCATTAAGGAAATTTTCAACAGGTTTTTGTCAATGATTTTTTTTTAAAATTTGTACATAGTTACAACTGCATTTGCCCTTAAAAATAACAGGAAGCGGACTTGGTCTTTGAGATACCTTAAGTATAAGAACCCATTTCCATTTTTGGCAAATCGCCTATAATTTCAGTATAACCTAATTAATGCAAACACAAAGAAATTCAATCACAACTATCAAATCAAATACATTAATTTTATTTAAGCTCTGTGTACTTGTTCCTATTTCTGTATATAACGTATAAGAAATATGCATGATTTAGAAGAGTGGACACTACAGTCTTGCAGCGACTCGGGAAAATGGCCGATGTTTTAGGGAAAAGGACACATTCGAAAAATATTTCCTACGGATACATGTTGTTCAAAATGTTTGTAGTGTTAGAAAATATCGTGTTTTGAGAAGAAAAAGGCACTTATAACCCTAAAGCCGGGCATCCATTTGTACGTGATCCGTGCCCATATCCGTGTCAGTGAAAAATCGGTTATTATAATTGTGGGGACGCATACATTGATCAGTTCCGTGTCCGCGTCCGCGACGAAAACACTGACGCGGATACGGACACGGACCATGGATCACGTACAAATGGATGCCCGGCTTAACAGTTCTGAACATTGATGGGTTAAGGAGAAAATAGTCTCTGTCGTTAACTGTTGACCACGTGGAATCATAGAAACCGTCTGCTTACAAACACCGACGGACGACGCTCTCTGCTTACAAACACCGACGGACGACGCTCTCTGCTTACAAACACCGACGGACGATGCTCTCTGCATGCGTTCAGCCAAATAGTCTCGCCACAATCGCAGACGCGAAGATCTCTCGAACTTGGTCCCACACCACCACACTCACATAAGTATGTGTATGTGTATAAGAATGTCTGAATGGCAGTCTGAGTCTGTATACTATTAACACAAAAGATTAAGTTGTGAGCAGTGACTCAGGTATATATATGAGTGTATTTCCAACTCGTGCTATATTATATTGACTCGGAGGCTCGATATAAATTACAGTACTCATTAAAGGGACACATGGCAGTGTTAATAAGCACTGAAATGGGGCGTCTCGATTTATTTATCCCTTTCAACCGGCTTGCATATAATTAAATAAAATTTTGAGTTTTCATTATTTCGTCTTATTCTACCTTAGGTTAAATATATTATTGGTGCAATATAAAGATGTGTTAATAATAAGTAAAAAAAAAGTGCTTTATATTATTATAAAAATTAATATTAATGATTGAACAAATTCAAGTTATGTAGAACAACTAACGGGACGCCGCGAGTTTTTAAAACAATAAAGACTGTCATGTGTCCTTTTAACCGACGATGATAATCCTGTTGTAGATTACAAATAGACTCACGATGATAATCCTGTTGTAGGTTACAACTATAGACTCCTTTCATTAACATTCTTGGAAAACTGTTCAATGTTTCTTAATTTATGATATCTACACTATTCTCCGAATATTCTCTCCTATTTTTTGTTTCCTCGTGCTAAATGCTGATACAACTACTGCAGACGTCCCACTAATGATATTTGCATATTTCTGCAGGAATTTCTAGTATTATAGTTACAAACGTAGGTTGAAGTATGTATGAATCATAGGGCAATGTCGAGAGTTTTGTTATCTCCAAGAAGAGTGATGCCATTGCCACTAACAACATAAGGAAGCTTCATTCATTTTGTACATTAATTAACTCCATTAATTAACCTTGTTGGTGTATTCTCTAATAGAGTAAAGTTAAGTGAATGTTGGTGTGTGCAGTTTTAACTCTATACGACATTTGAGACACAAATAATATAATATATCCCTAATAATTATGCTTTATATATCTCGATCACTTTCTGAATTTTACAAATGTTCGCATGTCAGTCCGACATCGCGACTGTTTCGACAATTTCATAATTGGCACTGTTTGTAATCGATTAGGCACATTGGCTTATTTTACAAATGTTCGCATGTCAGTCCGACATCGCGACTGTTTCGACAATTTCATAATTGGCACTGTTTGTAATCGATTAGGCACATTGGCTTATATCACGGAAATTCTTTTTATTCTGTTGGTGTTGACAAATGAACCCAAATAATTAAAGTGCATGCATTGATCATGGATATGTCTGCAGATTGTCAAGTTGGCTGATATATCCCCGCTCCCCGCTCCTACAGCCAATACTGATATATCCCCGCTCCCCACTCCTACAGCCAATACTGATATATCCTCGCTCCTACAGCCAATACTGACATCACAGCGCCTACAGCAAATGCTGATATATTAACGCTCCTTAAGCCAGTACTGATATATCACAGCGCCTATACAGCCAATACTGATATATCACATCGCCTACAGCCAATGCTGATATATCACAGCGCCTACAGACAATGCTGACATCACAGCGCCTACAGCCAATGCTGATATATTAACGCTCCTAAAGCCAATACTGATATATACCCGCTCCTGCAGCCAATGCTGATATATCACAGCGCCTACAGCCAATGCTGATATATCCTCGCTCCTACAGCCAATGCTGATATATCACAGCGCCTACAGCCAATGCTGATATATCCTCGCTCCTACAGCCAATGCTGATATATCCCCGCTCCTACAGACAATACTGATATATCACAGCGCCTACAGCCAATGCTGATTAATCCTCGCTCCTACAGCCAATGCTGATATATCACAGCGCCTACAGCCAATGCTGATATATCCTCGCTCCTACAGCCAATGCTGATATATCCCCGCTCCTACGGACAATACTGATATATCACAGCGCCTACAGCCAATGCTGATATATCCTCGCTACTACAGCCAATGCTGATATATCACAGCGCCTACAGCCAATGCTGATATATCCTCGCTCCTACAGCCAATGCTGATATATCCCCGCTCCTACAGACACTACTGATATATCACAGCGCCTACAGCCAATGCTGATATATCCTCGCTCCTACAGCCAATACTGATATATCCATGCTATTACAGCCAGTACCGATATATCCCCGCTCTTACAGACAATGCTGAGATATATCCCAGCGCCTACAGCCAATATATTCTCGCTCCTCAAGCCAGTACTGATATATCCCCGCTCCTACAGCCAATTTTGATGTATTCCCGTACCTACAGTCAATACTGATATATCCCCCGCTCCTACAGCCAATACTGATATATTCCCGCTCCTACAGACAATACCGATATATCCCCGCTCCTACAGCCAATACTGATATATCCCCGCTACTACAGCAATATTGATATATCCCCGCTCCTACAGCCAATATTGATATATCCCCGCTCCTACAGCCAATACTGATATATTTCCGCCCCTAAAGCCAATACTGATATATCCCCTCACCACAGCCAATACTGATATATCACCGCATCTACAGCCAATACTGATATATTCCCGCTCCTACAGCCAATACGGATAAGACCCGGGTGCAATAATCTTAAATAGGATGTGTTTATACAAAAAAAAAGATATATATATCAAGCAAAAAGGCAGCATGTGATACTGAAGCATACAAATGAAGACGCCGTAAGTTATTTTAAGCAACGCCCGTTTTATTTAAATGAACGACGCTACCCGTACATTTCACCCGCTAAGCTTTGGTGTATTTATATGATAGAGAAACGACAGCTACACGGATGAAGATCATACTACAGCTATATTTAGTGATGTTCAGCTTTTATTTAGTCATGTTCAACTGATATTCAGTCATGTTCAGCGTTTATTTAGTCATGTTCAGCTTCTATTTAGTCATGTTCAGCATGTTCAGCTTTTATTTAGTCATGTTCAGCATGTTCAGTTTATATTTAGTCATGTTCAGCTTCTATTTAGTCATGTTCAGCTTTTATTTAGTCATGTTCAGCATGTTCAGTTTATATTTAGTCATGTTCAGCTTATATTTAGTCATGTTCAGCATGTTCAGCTTATATTTAGTCATGTTCAGCATGTTCAGTTTATATGTAGTCATGTTCAGCGTTTATTTATTCATGTTCAGCATGTTCATTTTCCATTTAGTCATGTTCAGCTTTAATTTAGTCATGTTCAGCATGTTCAGTTTATATTTAGTCATGTTCAGCGTTAACGTTAAAATCACATATTCTTTATTGTTTTATCTTTCCTTGTACATCGCCATCTTGCTTTTTGTAAATTATACGCGTAAGCTGGACGGTAAAGGGGAAGAACTTATGGCCCAACCCTTTTTGCTTGTATACAAAAGAAAGCAATATATATATGTTTATAGTTTTGTGTTTGGGATGTAATTAAAAGTATTTATTGTAGACGTCCAATTGGTATTTATTCAAACTGGTATACGGTATTGGTATATATATAATTAGTATACGGTATTAGTAAATATATAATTAGTATACGGTATTAGTAAATATATAATTAGTATACGGTATTGGTACATATATAATTAGTATACGGTATTGGTACATATATAATTAGTATACGGTATTGGTACATATATAGTATACGTTAATGGTACATATATAATAAGTATATGGTATTGGTACATATGGTATTGGTACATATATACAATTAGTATACAGTGTTAGTATACAGTATTGGTACATATTTAATTAGTATACAGTATTGGTACATATATAATTAGTATACGGTATTGGTACATATTCATAGTATACAGTATTGGTACATATAATTAATATATGGTATTGGTACATATATATATTAGTATGCGGTATTGGTACATATACATAGTAAACGGTATTGGTATATATAATTAATATACGGTATTGGTACATATATAGTATACGTTAATGGTACATATATAATTAGTATATGGTATTGGTACATATATAATTAGTATACGGTATTGGTACATATATAATTAGTATACGGTTATGGTACATATATAATTAGTATACGGTATTGGTACATATATAATTAGTATACCGTATTGGTACTTATATAATTAGTATACGGTATTGGTACATATATGATTAGTATACGGTATTGGTACATATATAATTAGTATACGGTATTGGTACATATGTAATTAGTATACCGTATTGGTACTTATATAATTAGTATATGGTATTGGTACATATATAGTATATGTTAATGGTACAGATATAATTAGTATATGGTATTGTTACATATGGTATTGGTACATATATAATTAGTATACAGTATTGGTACATATATAATTAGTATATGGTACTGGTACATATATAATTAGTATATAGTATTGAGTATTAGTACATATATATATATATATATAGTATACGGTATTGGTATATATATATATAGGATACGGTATTGGCACATATATAATTAGTATACGGTATTGGTACATATATAATTAGTATACGGTATTGGTACATATATAATTAGTATATGGTATTTGTACTTATATAATTAGTATACGGTATTGGTACATATATAATTAGTATACCGTATTGGTACATATATAATTAGTATACCGTATTGGTACTTATATAATTAGTATACGGTATTGGTACATATATAATTAGTATACGGTTTTGGTACATATATAATTAGTATACGGTATTGGTACATATATAATTAGTATACCGTATTGGTACATATATAATTAGTATACAGCATTGGTACATATATAATTAGTATATGGTACTGGTACATATATAATTAGTATATAGTATTGAGTATTAGTACATATATATATATATATTATAGTATACGGTATTGGTATATATATATATAGGATACGGTATTGGCACATATATAATTAGTATACGGTATTGGTACATATATAATTAGTATACGGTATTGGGTACATATATAATTAGTATATGGTATTTGTACTTATATAATTAGTATACAGTATTGGTAATATATATAATTAGTATACGGTATTGGTACATATATAATTAGTATACCGTATTGGTACTTATATAATTAGTATACGGTATTGGTACATATATAATTAGTATACGGTTTTGGTACATATATAATTAGTATACGGTATTGGTACATATATAATTAGTATACCGTATTGGTACATATATAATTAGTATACGGTATTGGTACATGTATAATTAGTATACCGTATTGGTACTTATATAATTAGTATACGGTATTGGTACATATATAATTAGTATACGGTATTGGTACATGTATAATTAGTATACCGTATTGGTACTTGTATAATTAGTATACGGTATTGGTACATGTATAATTAGTATACGGTATTGGTACATATATAATTAGTATACCGTATTGGTACTTATATAATTAGTATACGGTATTGGTACTTATATAATTAGTATACGGTATTGGTACATATATATAGTATACGATATTGGTACATATATAATTAGTATACAGTATTGGTACATATATAATTAGTATACGGTATTGGTACATATATAATTAGTATACCGTATTGGTACTTATATAATTAGTATACGGTATTGGTACATATACATATTATACGGTATTGGTACATATATAATTAGTTTACCGTATTGGTACATATTTAATTAGTATACAGTATAGGTACATTTATATAAGCTTTAGACAAACGATCTGTAACTTGTGTCTTCTGGTAACACAGTAACACCTCGTTCTTTCCTTTTATTTTCCATTCCTCTCTTTCCCCCACGTGGAATACGCAATGGTTGAAACACTGAATAATAAATCCACACTAAATCCATACAGCTAAAACGTGTGTCTTTCCTGAAAACTCATTTTGGAAGGTCATTTCAATTAAAATCATATATTTATTTGTTTTTAAAATGTCATACAGACACATTTTACTGCATTATAAGGTAACGATTTTTAAACATTTCGCACGTGTATGATTTGCCTACACTTTCTCCTTGATTGCAGTCAGCTTAGATAAAGTTCTATTTCTATTAACTCGCTGTAATTATCCACCCTCCTCTGTCATAAATCAAATCAAGTTTATTGATATATAAAATCAAATCAAGTTTATTGATATATAATCCGATACATAATTGTCACCAAAACAGACATAGCATGCAACATACAAGTACATTTCAAATGTCATGCATGAATATATTTAATATGATTAATGTCACTACATATATACATATCTTCCTAGTTGTTTTAATATTAAATTAATGCATTATCATATTTCAATTCTACCCATTTAGTGACTTAACTTTTGAGTCAATATATCTGTTCTTAGATTAAACATCATGTAATACATAATACATTAAGGTCATAGTCTTTACTTAAAAGAATGTATTTAAACTTTTCAGTAGTATTCTGTTCCCTAAGAATTTACGAAAGCAACTTGACACGCTTTCTTTCCATATATCTTTTATTTCACCAAGTTTTACATATTAAGCAAACATCAATGGAATCAACATAGTCAATGTATTATGGCGGAATGACAATTTAAACACAATCAAATGTAAATAGTAGCAAATAGTATCAAATGTAAATAGTAGCAAATAGCATCAAATGTAAATAGTAGCAAATAACATCAAATGTAAATAGTTGCAAATAATATCAAATGTTAATAGTAGCAAATAGCATAAAATGTAAATAGTGGCAAGTAGTATCAAATGTAAATAGTAGCAAATAGCATGAAATGTAAATAGTGGCAAGTAGAATCAAATGTAAATAGTAGCAAATAGCATCAAATGTAAATAGTAGCAAATAACATCAAATGTAAATAGTTGCAAATAATATCAAATGTTAATAGTAGCAAATAGCATAAAATGTAAATAGTAGCAAATAGTATCAAATGTAAATAGTAGCAAATAGCATCAAATGTAAATAGTAGCAAGTAGCATCAAATGTAAATAGTAGCAAATAGCATCAACTGTAAATAGTAGCAAGTAGCATCAAATGTAAATAGTAGCAAATATCATCAAATGTAAATAGTAGCAAATAGCATCAAATGTAAATAGCATCAAATGTAAATAGAAGCAAATAGCATCAAATGTGAATAGTGGCAAATAGCATCAAATGTAAATAGTAGCAAATAACATCAAATGTGAATAGTAGCAAATAGCATCAAATGTAAATAGTAGCAAATAGTATCAAATGTAAATAGTAGCAAATAACATCAAATGTAAATAGTAGCAAATAGCATCAAATGTAAATAGTAGCAAATAGCATCAAATGTAAATAGTAGCAAGTAACATCAAATGTAAATAGTTGCAAATAGTATCAAATGTAAATAGTAGCGATTAACATCAAATGTAAATAGTAGCAAATAGCATCAAATGTAAATAGCATCAAATTTAAATAGTAGCAAATAGCATCAAATGTAAATAGTGGCAAATAGCATCAAATGTAAATAGTAGCAAATAACATCAAATGTAAATAGTAGCAAATAACATCAAATGTAAATAGTTGCAAATAGTATCAAATGTAAATAGTAGCGATTAACATCAAATGTAAATAGTAGCAAATAGCATCAAATGTAAATAGCATCAAATTTAAATAGTAGCAAATAGCATCAAATGTAAATAGTGGCAAATAGCATCAAATGTAAATAGTAGCAAATAACATCAAATGTAAATAGTAGCAAATAGCATCAAATGTAAATAGTAGCAAATAGTATCATATGTAAATAGTAGCAAATAACATCAAATGTAAATAGTAGCAAATAGCATCGAATGTAAGTAGTAGCAAATAGCATCAAATGTAAATAAGTAGCATCAAATGTAAATAGTAGCAAATAACATCAAATGTAAATAGTAGCAAATAACATCAAATGTAAATAGTAGCAAATAGCATCAAATGTAAATAAGTAGCATCAAATATAAATAGTAGCAAATAGCATCAAATGTAAATAGTAAAAAATAACATCAAATGTAAATAGTAGCAAATAGCATCAAATGTAAATAGTAGCAAATAGTATCAAATGTAAATAGTAGCAAATAGCATCAAATGTAAATAGTAGCAAATAGCATCAAATGTAAATAGTAGCAAATAGCATCAAATGTAAATAGCATCAAATTTAAATAGTAGCAAATAGCATCAAATGTAAATAGTGGCAAATAGCATCAAATGTAAATAGTAGCAAATAACATCAAATGTAAATAGTAGCAAATAACATCAAATGTAAATAGTAGCAAATAGCATCAAATGTAAATAGTAGCAAATAGTATCATATGTAAATAGTAGCAAATAACATCAAATGTAAATAGTAGCAAATGGCATCGAATGTAAGTAGTAGCAAATAGCATCAAATGTAAATAAGTAGCATCAAATGTAAATAGTAGCAAATAACATCAAATTTAAATAGTAGCAAATAACATCAAATGTAAATAGTAGCAAATAGCATCAAATGTAAATAAGTAGCATCAAATATAAATAGTAGCAAATAGCATCAAATGTAAATAGTAAAAAATAACATCAAATGTAAATAGTAGCAAATAGCATCAAATGTAAATAGTAAGAAATAGTATCAAATGTAAATAGTAGCAAATAGCATCAAATGTAAATAGTAGCAAATAGCATCGATTGTAAGTAGTAGCAAATAGCATCAAATGTAAATAGTAGCAAATAGTATC
The DNA here is from genome assembly GCA_037043455.1 of Cyrtodaria siliqua. Taxonomy (NCBI): domain Eukaryota; kingdom Metazoa; phylum Mollusca; class Bivalvia; order Adapedonta; family Hiatellidae; genus Cyrtodaria; species Cyrtodaria siliqua. Next base: position 84,178 of record JAWPHD010008927.1, on the reverse strand, counting down.
AAATGTAAATAGTAGCAAATAACATCAAATGTAAATAGTAGCGAATAGCATCGAATGTAAGTAGTAGCAAATAGCATCAAATGTAAATAGTAGCAAATAGTATCAAATGTAAATAGTAGCAAATAGCAACAAATGTAAATAGTAGCAAATAGCATCGAATGTAAGTAGTAGAAAATAGCATCAAATGTAAATAGTAGCAAATAGTATCAAATGTAAATAAGTAGCATCAAATGTAAATAGTAGCAAATAACATCAAATGTAAATAAGTAGCATCAAATGTAAATAGTAGCAAATAACATCAAATGTAAATAGTAGCAAATAGCATCAAATGTAAATAGTAGCAAATAGCATCAAATGTAAATAAGTAGCATCAAATGTAAATAGTAGCAAATAACATCAAATGTAAATAGTAGCAAATAGCATCAAACCTAAATAGTAGCAAATAGTAGCAAATGTATATAGTAGCAAATAACATCAAATGTAAATAGTAGCAAATAGTATCAAACGTAAATAGTAGCAAATAGTAGCAAATAACATCAAATGTAAATAGTAGCAAATAGCATCAAATGTAAATAGTAGCAAATAGCATCAAATGTAAATAGTAGCAAGCTAAAGACAAAGAGTCTAAACAGTCAACACAATACAATACATTGTCTATATCTAATAATTAGGCGGGAGGGAGATAGTGTAAGTATGTCTACATATCAATGTACTTTATAATAAATCGTACGTTTTGATGTTGTTCTCTCCGTTATTTCATTACCATACACATTTAAAAATGCAGATATAATTATATACACTATGGGTAACTACTATATTAAGTTTTGGGTTTTGTATTTATATACACTTCTCAAAACTGCTAACTACACCGCTACGTTTTGGGTTATATATATCGATGGGTTGAATGTTTTTCAATAAAATAAAAAGGAAATACCAATTCAATCATTTTTACATCATTTCATTTTATTTTTTTCATGGGCAAAAGTCACACTTTTATGAACAAGAAATGAAAAGTGTGACTTAAGTGTTTACATGGGTCGTTTATAATTGCTTATTGTGGTTTAGTTCTAGCATTGCCCATGAAAAAAATAAAATGAAATGATGTAAAAATGATTGAATTGGTATTTCCTTTTTATTTTATTGAAAAACATTCAACCCATCGATATATATAACCCAAAACGTGAGCGGTGTAGTTAGCAGTTTTGAGAAGTGTATATATATATATATTTCATATAAACCTCTTCGTTGACCGTCAGGGGCGTACCTGGAGCATTTTGAAATGTACGCCAGATATGAGAAGCGTAGCTGCGAACCGAGCAGCGACAGTGCGAATGGGGGGTAGGTGTGGGAGGTGGTTTCCCCCTCCCGCTGGAGAGGGGTTGGGGGGGCCTCCCCCAAGAAAAGTTTGAACATTAGGAGACAAATGATGCCTTCTCAAGCTATATTTCAGCGTTAATATGGCCTTTTGTTTGACATTAGCCCATACCCCACTCAGCCTTCAGTTTTTATTGCATATTTGGAACTTTTGGAACTTTTATTTTTTCACTTTTGCTGACGAATTGTACGCATTGGCGTACGTGCGTATGCCTGGATACGCGCCTGACCGTACGCTAGTATACTATAACAATGTTAGACATTACTGATGCCATTCTTCATACACTGTTCTGGAAAAAAACACACAAAACGATCAAGACATTTCCTGTTTCATTACATTATGACAGTTATCCCTAACGTGTATTATATTTGAATGCCAATCACTATTACTATATGTTTTTACCTAGACAAAAATACACATGTTATACATGTTCTAACATAGAACATAATAAAATTCAATAGTCAGCTTCATGATTAATATAGGGTTGTATACAGATATCACAAACACGGGAGGCACTGTTGTGTATGTACTGGTATGACATTTGTTGATTGATTTGTTTGTTTGTATGAATGGTGTTTTACGTCATGTTTAGTATATGTTAGGTCATATATGACGGCATTTGTTAGTGGTAGAGGCAGACCACCCCATTTCCCTGGGTAGAACTAGTACTGTATACATCCCACAACCCGCAAGAATTGACACTTTCTCACTTAACAAGTCGAACTCCCAGTAGGATTCAAACCCGCAGCGGTGAGATACTTTACTTCAAAATACATTATAAAAATACGATCGTGTTATCATGACGTAATTTTGAAAATGCATTAAAAAGATTGAATGTTTTCAAAAGAAATAAAATAAATCTAATGCCACCATAGTGCATTCCAGACGGCATGTGCGTGTCTCTATAGTCTCCAAATACGAATATGTACTAACAAACACGGTGGTATGGGGCGTGAGTAGCGTTGCATTAAATAGTCATGGGCAATGTACCCATCATTCAGTGTTTCAATATTAAATGTATTTCTACGATCAGACATTCAGAGAAAATTATTTTCGGTAAAACAAATAGATGCAAAATCATTACTGCAGTTGTATTGTTCGCCATTGTGGAGGACAAGATACAAGTGTTATCTGTAAGTCCTATCGAAAACTCACAGACGTTTGATGTTAACAGATACAATATGTGTAACATTTTGAAGAGGCATGCCTACATGCATAGTATTACACCGCGTTATCAGCTCTGATATTAATAACTTCCGTGCTCCCACTATCACTTATAAACGTGTTCTTACGAAAACTTGCCTTCGTTCAAAGTGAAGATACGCTCCTATTGTACAGTGATGATATTAATGAGTCGCCATGGTAACAAATCTATGTATATTGTTTGTAAAGTACTGTATGTGTGTGTATTCCTACTTTCTTACCTCCACCTGGGGGAAAGCCTACAGCCAAAAGTTCGAGGGTGGCAACACGGACATCGCATGGTGTATACCAGGGCTGTGGCCCCTAACAATGGCCATACGGATTCCCGCAACGCAATCCATTAATGGTGGCTGATAAGACAATGGTTACGGTCAAGTTTAAACAAGTAATCATGCATCTAATCAGTAGGAACGATAACGGTATCCCTTTCAATCGCGAATGGTTCCGTCTGTTTTTTCGTCTGCTGCTTTGCAGTTGCCAAAGATGGGTGTAATACAATCGCGTGGTACGTGACGTAGGCCAAAATGGCGCCCCTCTGATGTAACAGGGCTGCTGATAGGCTGCCGTTTGCATTCCAGCAGACAGTCGTGAACATAACTTTGCAGTCGAGAGTAAGATTACTTCAGCATAGCCCTTTCGAGTTTACGGTAGCAGTTTTGTGGTACTGACGGCTCTCATCTGCGAAGTCACTTCTGTCTTCTACATTCCCATTGTATTTTCTTGTTTTGTGTAGTAGGAAATCAACAAATCTCCAGCCATGGATTCCATTAAGAAGAAGATGCAGGCGATGAAAATCGAAAAGGAAAATGCTTTGGATAAATCCGAGCAATTGGAACAAAAATTAAGGGATGTAGAAGAAACGAAAGCAAAGGTAAGATTTTTTTGTTTGAACTTGTGTTTTTTTTTATATATAATTCATGTTCTAAGCTGTTGCGATAGAGCGTTTTGAATAGTGCTTTATTGAATATGCTTTCAGAAGATTAAATTATAATAACATAACAACCATTTTTCCGGACCGTACAGTGTGTTAAGCCACCCCTCCATTCCAGGAGCCCAAACCTCGAAAATTCGCTCTTTGTTTTCACTATACATTTAGCTTATATAAGCAAAATACTTTCTGTAATGTTATTGTTTTATCTTCTATTTAATTATTTTACAACAACCAAACATTTCTAGAAATATTGCAACCGGTAGCATCTCCGCCATCTTGAAATCGGATACCGCCACAGTTGAGCACACCGTGTCTTATTTGGCATGACTAGATAACGGAACAGTGTTAATTGTTGCATTACTTCACGTGCATGCATACACATGTATATGAATGGTGTATCCGCCTAATTAGTAATAACAATTATTGAACTGCAATTAATACGCATTTTTTTATGTTTGTTAAATTAAAGTTCCGAAGTTATTTGGTTCAGTCACCCCGTTAATGTTTGGTATGTATTGAGCATCGCTAGTCCAATTTTTGCACAGACATGCAGGAAAGGGAAATATAAACATTTGATACATATTTAATCTTGATATGAAAGGCATGTGAAACTAGATATACATGAACACGTTTCAACAATATACGTGTTCACTAACATTACATCGACATTTCTAGAATGCAAAATTGCATGGCGACTCTAATGTAAAGTGCACCTCTAATTCGCTATACTACTACAATGTATTTTGTTTTTCTATAATGCCTACAAACTATTTTCTTATTAGGTAAGCATAACACATAATAATATACAATAAATACTGTAAATAGTCATGATATTACACATATAAGAACATACTTAATATATATATAATCTATTTTAAAGCGTGAAATGTATATGTATATAAATATGATATGTACTCAACTTAAATGGTAACACATAGATAAATATATGTAATACAATTAAGAAAGGATTTCTGTTACATCGTTATTTCAGCTTTATTTTTGACATGAACTTTTCCAGAGAGTCACACCCCATCTTTCCATTTTAGATCGAAGAAGACCTTTCTACACTCCAGAAGAAGCACACAAACCTCGAGAACGAGTTCGACAAAGTCAACGAACAATATCAAGAAAGTGTCATTAAACTCGAAGCTCAAGAGAAACGTGTCACAGAGGTAAGCATTGTGTCAAATTTCACACTGCGCTCACCGTACCGTGTTGTTGCGCATGCGTGATTTATGTAATAATGTGTGGGTGTACCTTTATTGGAGGACAATATCGTTCGAAACAATGACCTTGTTTGCATTTTGCGAGATGTGGACGCTTCGCAGGTCAGAAGAGTCAAACCGCTAGTATATGTCCGGGTGTATGTTTTTAGTATTGCATGCCTTTGTTGCCTCTTAATATAAGGACTATATTAACAACCATTTGCTTACCAGGTACTAAACTACATGTTTGTCGGTAAAGCCGGAAGTAATTGTGGACAAACCGGAACCAGTAAAGCCGGAAGTAATTGTGGACAAACCGGAACTACTAAGTTCAGTGCCAAAGTTCTCTCTTTTATTTTTCTTCAAAAAGATGCATCACATCTCAAACAATTAAGTGAAATGTCACAGAACTCGCTACGTATTTATTTATTTGGATCCGAACATCACTGAATGCAAAAATATGGTTTTCAAAATGGCCGTTAGTCAGCCATTTTTTTTCAAAATGGCCGTTAGTCAGCCATTTTGAATTAATTCTAAAGAGAGTACTAGTATTTACTTATGGCATAGTGTATAACCAACTCGTTGATATAGCTGAAGGGAAAAGGTCAGGAAAATCACATGTATATAGAAACATTAATAGAATTAAGTGTCTATGTTGAATTGCTTGATGTCCTACATTTGATGTCCTACATGAGTGTTCGTGGCTGTTAGCAGTGATGTTGATATGTTGCCAACGTATGAACCGCTGTTAGTCAAATCTCTTTCGGTCACCTTAGGTCTGACTGCCTAACCCAATACAAATGCACATGTATTGGGACGCAACCTGTCTTAACATGCCATAATTTCATAATTCTGATAGAGTATCATAAAAAAAACCCTGACCAATCAGTGACCAGAACTTAAACATATCTATAAATTATTGTAGGTGATAAACTCGATCTTTATCCTTGATGTTCAAACAAGTTTACTGTTAAAATTAAGGTATTTCTTTAAAAACCCTGCATATTTCATGCATACTCATGGAAATTGATTAAATATATGTACTTTCAAAATCAAAATCTTAAAAATTATCGTCTTTTTACTCTGCCATAGATTTTTATTTTACTATAGAACCTAAGAATAAAAACCGAGTTACACAAATATTATCACCTACTGAAAATAAGATAAAATCCCAATATCTCCGCAATGGCAAATTATGATTCTTTCTTGGTAATCCAAAAACAAGCCTCTTACCACACCACCCATTTACTGTGTTGTGAATGTTATCTATAAGTAATTGTGGGATATAAGTCATTATATTTAAACAATTATTAGTTATGTGTGTATTATAAAACCGGCATACGGTTTGGTTGTACATTCGAAGTATTTATTTTGGAAAACAAGTTTGTTTTGGTTATATCTAAATTGTCGAGGTCACTCAATTTTGTATTTCCGGGATCACTGTGTAAATGTTTTGTTTAAAGTTTCATTTTAGTAATTATTTTAATGCATATAAGAAAAAAACAGTCATAATAACAGTCACTGTTTTAGATAAAAAAACAACAACATTGGAATAAAAAAGTGTTTGTAACACATTATAATTAAAAGTTTCTATGTATATGTGGTCAAAATATAAACACAGTGACTAGTGTGCATATCATTGAAGCTATCTGCATTAGGACGTGCATACATGTAACCGCCTCCAATCGTAAAACATCAGATCACGTGGTGCCTTACGCTTACCAGATGTAAGAGATTACCTTTCATGCCAACTTTCTTATCTGATCAATTGATGCTGAACACATTAATCTGTAATTAATCAATTACGTTACGAATTACACACACCGACATGCAGTTTTCTGTATGTACATACATGTATGCAGCTGCGGCATGACTATTATTCTGAAGATTTGAAATATAAACATACATCGATAAACAATTCAATTCAATTCAATATTTTATTTGGCATAACATTTACATGTTTATTGCCTAAACAAGGCGGAATACAATACACAATATTTCAGAGAAGAGTACAAACAGATTTAAGGTAAACAAGAAAAAAAAAGAAAAACATGGTGTCCAAAAGGCGATAATATTTAAGCATAACATTTAAATTAACTATATAGCCAGAACACATATACATCAATACATAGTCTTAAACTGATAAAAACAATACACGTGGTGACACTTTTTAGCAACACGCATTCACAATTAATTAAACGTAAGTCATCGGCTCTTCTTCTTACTACAGGATATGATTTGCATGGATAAAATCAAGAGTATTTTGTTTACAAAAATCATTAACTACACAGTGAGAGCAAATAATTTCGTTACCAGGCAACGTGTTTATCTACAGAATGCGTGTTTTTGGTGGGTTTGATCGCTTATAATGATACACATTTTCTGTGGGGGGATTAATCATAGGCGATATCAAGACAGCCGGTTCTCAAGTTTGTAAACAACGGGTGTGTTCCACAGATTGGTTTCTGAGGCACATTCATATTCATAAATACCACAATAAAATATTTCAATATATGGTATCTTATTGAGGTAATTTGGTGTACTTTGGAGTTTCAATGTTGCAATATGTTGTTTTTTTTAATTGTTCATACTATTACTGTAAACTATCGACTCCGATAGGATATACCTGAACTTAGGCATTCCAAACTTTGGCATTCATAACTGAGTGCAATTTCATAACCTATAACATATAACGCATAACTCATATCACTTAGGGTGCGAGTATTTTACAACCTATAACATGGAACATAACTCATGTCATTAAGGGTGCGAGTGTTTTAAAACCTATAACATAATATTATAATCCATAGGCTGATAGCACCCATGATGCGAGTGTTTCACAACCTATACAATATAATGCATAACCCATATCACTCAGGGTGCGAGTGTTTCACAACATATAGCATAGAACACATAATGCATATCACTCAGGGTGCGAGTGTTTCACAACCTATGGTATAAAAAACATAACTCATATCACCCCGGGTGCGAGTGTTTCACAACCTGTAAAATAGAAAATATATTAACCCATATCACTCAGGATGCAAGTGTTTCACAACCAATAACATATAACCCATATCACCCAGAGTGCGAGTGTTTCACAGCCTATACAACGGAACATATTACCCATATCACTCAGGGTGCGAGTGTTTCACAACCTATACAATTATAAAATAGTACTCAGGGTACGAGTGTTTCACAACCTATAAAATAGAACATTAACTCGTATCACTCAGTGCACGAGTGTTTCACAACCTATAACATAGAACATATAACTCATATCACTCAGGGTACCAGAGTTTCACAACCTATAAAATGGAACACATAACTCTTCTCATTAAGGGTTCGGGTGTTTCACAACCTATAAAATAGAACACATAACCCATACCACCCACAACCTATAACACATATCACCCAGTGTGCGACTATTTCACAACCTATACAATAGAACACATAACCAATATCACTCAGTGTGCGAGAGTTTGACAGCCTGTAAAATAGAACATATATAACTCATATCACCCAATGTGCGAGTTTTTCACAACCTATAAAAACGAACTCATATCCTTTAGGGTGCAACTGTTGGGTTGATTTCGACAATCGAACTAGGGCTAATTTCTATAGCAGGACATTAAATGTTTTGTTTTTCTTTTCATAATTCTGTGATTATTTCGGTAGTTCAGTAATTCAATGAAACTGAATGGTTGTGTTTTTGTCTTTCCGAATGCAGTGACTCATATGTCGGAGTTATAAATACACGCCTGATTCTAGTTTTAGTGTTTCGTCTTGGAGATACACCTTGTTTCCATGGTAACGTGATAACTATGCCAAAACATGTAGTCTAGTGGTTGTATTCCTGGAGCTTGATTTTTAGTTTTGAATAGTTAGCACATTTGTTTAGTCCTAAATAACAGTAGCATAGCACACACATTTAGTCTGTCTGTCTGTCTGTCTGTCTGTCTGTCTGTCTGTCTCTCTCTCTCTCTCTCTCTAACTGAACCAGAACGGTATGACCCCGTCCGTCTTTAAAAAAAAGAAGAAGATAACTCATCTCAAAGGAAAATCACTACACAAAACAATTACAATTGACAGCCCGAAAGCAGTTAAAGTCTCTACGTTTTTGATATTAAAGGTATTGTTAAAAGTAAAAACTTGGCGGTAGGTTAAATGTACGAGTTTAAAAACGAAAGTAGAAGCGTATTAAAAGTAGTTCCGGCAATTAAGACTTCAAAAGATTCTTACATAAATACAATGATACTTGATTCGCTTGATATACATATTCAGGCGTAATTTGATTTGATATAAACTGGGATTCGGGTCCTTATTTTAGTGGTCTATTCATTCAACATCGTTAGAGTGTGAAAATAGCTTAAAATACCTGTTTACCGATGATCGCTTGTGCAGCGTGGGGCACCTCAGTGAATCATATTATGACGTCATGACCCGTATTTGGAATACTACGCTTGGAATGTATGGTGTACTGAATGAGATAATAGATCAACTGTGTTTTCTTCCGCGGTTGTTAATTAAGTGTCAATTGATTAATGTAGACAAAGATATATCTGTTTAACTAATTTTTGATTAGTGTATTTTGACTTTAGGGTCAACTGACTAATCAAGATGGACACACTGGCGATATGAAGGCCTCTTCGCGGGTTCTAACTGCCGTATCTGTTGAAAGCATAAAACGTGAAATTGAGGAGAAACCTTCTGTAGAAACGGAATGTTTTACTTCGCCGGATAAGACACAAGAATCTGAATATTTACACTCTCCAGTTCTGGATTTACCAAACGAAAACGAAACTCTACTTGATATGCAAAAAAAGAAATCGAGCGTTAAAAAGGTTAAAAAGAAACGTAAAAAAACAAAAACAGAAAGTGACGTTGGAAATAAGGGCGACAATAGTGACACAGTGAAACGCAGTGATAAAAAAACAAAATCGGATAAATCTACTTCTAAAAAAGTGAGAAAAACAAAATCAAAATCAAGTGATTCAAGTGGTAGTCACGTATCCCTACGCCCTGAACCCGAGGGTGGCAATTGTATAATTCCTGAACTAATGGACGAGTATGACAGGATTATTTATACAAATTATCCGATTTTTTCGGACCTTGAGCAATCCGATGACGATCTTACTAATCAAAGAGTTAAACCAGACCAAAGAAAACGTTATCAAAATGGACGACAGCACCCAGAGGGCAGTATTTCGCTACCATGCGCATTGGGGATCAATTCTGGATCTATGCTAAAATTCTCCATAATCGATGCCGAGTTAAAAAACATTATAAGAGGTGCCCTCAGAATGGTAGGCAAGGACTTGCGCCCTTCGATGTCGTATTATTTGCATGTTAATAAACAGTAGATACTAGAAATAGCAACTCAAACCCATGGCACCGTGGAGAAAACTTGAATGAGAAATACTTCATAATCAGGTGCCCCAAATTAAAGAAATTAAAAAGCAAGTCATTAAATTAAGGTATTTTTGCCTCGTTATGTTTGTCGAAAACAACACAGAACCCCGTTTAAATTACACATCGATCCACTTAACCCATCTTGTTTTAATGTTTGAAGTTCACAGGAAGCATTAATTAAAACACCCACACAACACATTTAAAGTTTAACATAATATTTGTGTGCAAAACTGTAAATTCAACACAATTTTTTTTCATTTTCTCAAAAATGGCATACTGCAAAAATGGCACACTGGAAAATAACAGCAATATCAACAACATTCCACTTTCATTTATCACCCGTCTGCTATCAGCACCATCTTTTACCTGATAATCAGATGAGTTAGGTTCCACTATGCGGCTCCTCTCTCAAGGTTTCCGATCTAGTACTTGGTTACTATGGTGCTGCAGATAGTTTACGGAATATATTCTGTACATGTTGATTGGCACGCGCTCAAAAAGATTTTACCTTCATACTTAGACGATCTCTACAACATCTGCTGGCAATATTAATACATGATTTGGCGTGTATGAAAGCAGTTAGAACAGGTTTAGATCATCCACCATGATAAACAACTTTTATACCTGGCTCTTGTACCCATCCGTACAATACAATGATACATTACAAGAATGCTTCATGATTTGTTGACGAGGTCAAGTCAATTAAATTATATTTAAAATCGGCACTTAAAACAGTCAACGTTGGACCGACATGAAAAACATAAGTTTATATATTATTAACACATAAAAGCAGATGTGGTAAGAAAGCAGTAGACTGAAAGCAGTACTCATGTATCACATACAAAACTAAAAACATGAATGAATTATGATAGGAGTAATCATCATTTATAATTTTATACAGTTTAAATAAATGCAGATGTTGATTTTTAATATCTTAACATTGTAGCATTATAAAATTAAATACTTTAAGACAAATCCTCACTTTAATCGCGATATTAATAACAGGCGCATATTGTAATTAAAGGGGTAGATGCACTATTTTCAAAAAGGTTTATTTTAAAGGGCTCTGAAAAACTTGAAAAAAGCGGAAAGAATGATCAAAATGCCATAAAAAATAAAGGAGATGTGAACTATTGAAAATTTGCAAATAAACATAAATAGAGGTTACATTTGTGTATTTATTTTTAATCGATTTGCAGTGATTTTCTTTGCTTTAAAATATATTTTGCCAATATGCCATATATGGTAAAAAGGCGCGATGACGTCATCATTCGAAGATGGCCGCCTCCATTTATGTTCTTTGCAAATTCAATAGGTCATATCTCCTTTATTTTTCATGGCATTTTAATAATTCAGTTTTTCAGAGCCCCTTTAAATAAATCGTGTTTGAAAATAGTGCATCAACCCCCTTAACAATAACAACTAGTAACCCAACGTCTAAGTACTAGTACTCAGCACAGTCAGACAGTAGAATCCGTGTACTTACTTACAAGCCAATAATTAATTCAGTGTCATTGTTTTACGACTTGTAACTGAGTTCTCTTTGAAATAGATTGCAAAAACACATTCCTTTACCGCTTTGCTATACATATCACCGATATTAAATGGGCCACTAAATCTTATATTACGTTGCTACATTGTTCTGTGCATGCCATGTAGGTACTAGTATATCACTGTGGCCATTATTATTATCCTCATAAACCTATATACATTTATGTTTTATTATTAGTATTAGTATTATATTATAGAATATTTATTCTTAGTATAGTATTGCCGAACATGAAATGATTCATGTCATTTTATATGATTTTATATTTTGAATACAACTTGCCCTCTGAACTGCGTGACTGCTGGGAACCAAATTCTCGGCTGTGTACGTGCGATCTTCGCATGAACGCACTGCCCTTATTGGTTTCCGTACACCATAAAAGTTAAAGTGACGTGGGAGCGTTTTAAAATTGGGGAGTGGGTGAGGCAACTTGGTAAAGTTTTCTTCATCCATCCCTACCACCATAACCCGTGCTATTGGGGCGTGGCAAACACTACTTCAGGGCTGAACATATGGGATAGAAGCGGGCCCCTCCTCTAACCAACTCCTTCATCTTAGGGATATATTAATATTTAACTTGAGCTGTTAGATCAAATTACTATAGGTCATATAGGGGAGTTCAAGAATTAGAATATATATCATAAACATGAAAACAGTAAATATATCCATGATTCTATACTGTAAACCGTTAGTTTGTAAATTAGATAAGTTTGCATAAATTTAGATTAAAAGAAACACAAACAAATATTTTTGAGAAATCAACGACGTTTTTTAAAAAAAAAATTGAGAAAATTCACAAGATATATCTCAACGCATTTAAATGACTTAAAAGGAGCATCCAGTAAATGTGCCTTAAATGAGTTATTGTTTTGTCAAAAAATTCCACTTAATAAATCATTTACCCATTATTCTTCAATCGGTATTTGAAATATTTTAGATCACTCCTCTTCCGAAATATGCAAATAAACTTTCCTTATAAGGAAAACGTACTGCAATTGAATGACATTTACTCTGAGTCGATCACATGACAGGGCTACCTATAATTTAATTTGCTCGAGTGTACATTTCATGAACGTCTAATCTAATAGAAAGATAAAACGCTAAAGTGTAGTTCTGTTGAGTTTATTCCAACCTGTTTAATAAACTTAAACTGATATGACTATAGTTTTAACGGATTAAATATATAAAACCTGCGTATTACCGTAATTGGATCTACTTTTTTTTGCGTAATTGTAATTGGTGTTGTGAGGTTCATCCGGTTTGACAGTGTCGGCCATTTTATATTGGATTATAACAGGACAAGAAATCAAAATGGCACAAATAAATTCTCGGCCACATTCAATGGCAGGTTCTACCTCCGCTGGTGCGCCGTTGAAGGCGTTAAAAGATAAAATGCAAACATTAAGAAATGAATTGGATGATAGCCGCGACAAAGCCGAAATCGCAGAAAAACAAGCAGCATTTGAAAGATTGGAACGTGAAAAGGTGTTGGCTCGTTTCCATTTCCGCATTTTTGTTATTGATATATTTGGATATTTTAAACAATATAGATTAAGTTAGCATGTTCAGGATTTGTAAACATAATTTACACATCAGGTTTGATTTGATTTTGCTCTTTATTTTGAAGATCAACATGTACATTTCGCAGTTTCAACGTCAAGGAGAGACCGGCGTATCGATAATAATAATTATGTTCCCCTTTTTGTACCTCAAAATGTGTAATAAATATTGTGTTCGTGTATGGTCACGAATGAACGTTCATTTTGACAGTATATGATGCAGATGTTTCAGTAGGCATTTCCTTGTAGAAAAATAGTTATAGGTTAACTAGTATATCGATTATAATCTGTTTTTGGGCCGGTGATTTCGACTTTCAGGTCATCTTCAACCTTAAGTTTTCTAAATAACAATGTACATGTTTTATTAAACAACTATTTTATGATTCCTCCAAATTAAAATAGTTAAGTAGATCTGTTCAAGATAAATTATTCTTTTATCTTTTTATAAAAAATTAAAGAAACTGACCTGCCATATAACGACAAAATTATTCAACCAAAGCGTTTATCAAAATTCTATCCAGGTGTGCACATGCACCTATAGTAAGCAGGTGCACATGCACCATATAAAGGGTGTATTAATGCTAATGCATCTTGTTGGTGAATAGCAATTTATAAACTTGAACATGTTTGCACGCTGAAAATTTTAGATAATTATTATATTTCTGTACAAGATTCTTTTACTGCTACAAAAAATTGTTTGTTTTCAACCCCGGAAAAGGGTTTACAGGCATCCATAATCTAGTGCAAAGATGGTTAACTGCCTTTTTTCTTTGAACTTTGTTAAGAGATCGGTATTTTATATAGTCTCATTCATGGAAATGATTCTTACCGTTGCTTCGATTGGCTTGCATGTTGCTTTTTTTTCTTCAAACAATAATGCTTTAAGGTGGCAATATTTCTGTTTCACAGTGTTGTAAGCTCAGTACTGCTTGACCAATATAATGGGTTTACCTTCTCGGGCTCATTTAGATACAGTTATTACAAGCTTATGAACGCTTTTCTTTGAAGTAATGTTCAAGAATAGTCTGATAAAAATGCCCCACATTATTAATAGACTACAGATAACCATTAACTGTCTAGTCAGAGCATATTTGTGGTTCAGGATGGTTAAGGTGACCCATGGTAATACTTTCTGTTATAGATCATCTACAGTGATGAATACCATGATCCATATAAAACATATTTCCAAATTCCTGATTGAAAAAAAATTGTATTGAAGGGAAATACCACTTGCCTGTAATATTTGAGGAATGTTAAGTGTTTTGTTGAGTTTTCAAAGAATGTTAGTTGCTGATCTTGGTCCACTGGGAGTGCCACATACTGTGGTTATTTGGATGTGTACATTCTGAATTGTATAATCCAAAATTGTAATTAGTTTTTGTGTACCAGACATGTAACATTATTAGCTGCAGAATACACGTTTTTCCATATATGAGTGACTGGGTTAGTTTACATAGTCGTCACACTTTTCTGAAGTACTATTAAACCATTTTGATAAGGGTTGTATGGTATAGTACGGATCCCGCCCATTGTATCCCTGTGTAAGAGTCGGTGATAAGTGGGCGAAGTTATCTCGCCAGAACCCTACAGCACTCTCATTTTCTGATAAGCACCCTGGTGTACCTGTCGATTGCAATATGTTGAAAATTAATTATTGTGCAAATTTGTTGAATGTGTGTCAGTGTTGGGTGTCTAGTACCAAGGTATCAGTTGGTGGATAAGCAATACAGATATGGAATGACAAGATATCTCTGAATAGAGGATGCCTGATGGTAGTAATAAGGGCTGATAGTTAGGATGGCCTGTTGATAATCTTATCCAAGTACAATGTGCATGTAGTTGGTCTTGGTTTTTCTCAGAATTTTAGGAGGTGCCATCTGCCTCTATTGATGCTCTTACATCAGTGAGGTGACCAATAACATTTTGGTAGATAGATAAGTTGGATAAATTAATTTCTCTTTGAAACTTGCTTGCAGTGACTATTCATTTTACCCTACTAAGAGTAAGATACCGGGTTGTAAAGATAATGTTAGTCGCTTTATTCCGGAAATGTTGAAATTTTTCTTTCTAGTGTTTATCAGTTCAGAAGGATCTTGTCTGTCACTTTTTAAGAGATGTGTTTCTTTTTATCAGGATCATTCCTGTATCGCCAGACTAGCTCTACTACTGGGTAGTTTTAAGCGCGCGAAAATCTCGTGTATAGATGACATTTTTCACGGCAGCATGTTCAGTGTTATACTACAGTTTATATAACCTTTCACTATGTCTTGCCTCTCCACACATGAGTAAATCCCGCGTTGAGACGCCTCCATATAGAGTTGCTTGCCGTATAATACCTGTACATATATTTAACATACTACCTTATTTAAATGCTCAGCATAGTTATTCAAGTATTAAGGAGGGTTCTTTATGTTCGGTTGTGTTAATTTCTTGGATACTCTTGCTTCAGTTGAGGTGATGCAACTTTGGGTTAAAGGGTCTGATGTAGGTGACAGAACAGAAGATACTTTAAAATGATATCATTCTGCATTGTTATGGTATTAAACACCATTTTGTGCAATTTAAGTCTATGAGAGTGATAGCTGTATTTTCATTCATGGAGTTTACATTATTTTTGGCAGATACTTTCACATACACTTGGGCAATCAAGTTTACAGAATGACACATACAATCTACTTTATTATACAGGTTAATGACCCCAGGGTGGGCAGTTTTAAACTTCATGATCAATAAGATAAGCTGTGATCAGCTGGTCTTTAGTGTTGCACAGACCCTCCATGCTGAAGTAACACCCATGGGCAATCATTTAAATATGTAATTGGGAAACCTTTAAAAATCAGTGTTTGACAGACAGCTAAACAAACAAGGGTCCCAAGATGAAAGATATATATATACATAGGGGTTCCCTGCATATATTTTTTTGTCAAGGACGCTGAAGAAGGTTTCCAGTTAACCCTAGTACTGAAACGGTGTTGATGTTTATGTTGCAGTTTGTACACACCGCCTACCTGGTGCTGATCTCTCACACTATCAGTCAAGCTGTCATAAAAGCCTTGATTATGAATAATTTATTACTGATAGATAATAAACATATCAGGATTTATTGTTTCATAATGCATATCTAGCATTTCTCATTAAATGTCCGATTGCTATATTCTATACAGTATACTGACTGGGCTACAGTCAGTATGGTCGGTTGATAGGTCAGCTATGAGTTAAGTTTGCTATCTAATTGCCAATTGATTACCATGACTGATTGATGATCCAGAACACCCCTGTTTCTTTTAACAATATGTTGTTATTACAATATTCCTTCATAAATATTCATATTAAGCTGGTTATACATTATAGTCCACCCTCTGTTTTGCAGAGACACTTCACTTTATTTGGTAAGACCCTTCATTATTAGTTTAATATATATTAGAGAAATGCTGCACAGCAATATTTCACAGAAGTCAGTTTCCCATCAGAACAGACATAAATTTCAGATACGTTTTGAGTTTAAACTGTTTTTAAGTACCCTGCTGTCAACTAAAGTCTAATTTGTAGTGACATTTCAAATTACTAGCTGTAGAGAACACGCACCTGTCATTATGCAATAACGGTCATACTTCATGACTTTATAATTTGTACATAAGTCCATATAGGTCACGGATAAACATTGCTTTATATTTAAATGAAAAAGTTCTGTAGTGCCATGTTAATACTTAACATTGAGTGGTCTAAGGCTGAGGCGACATACCCCAGACCCTATATGGCATCGCTCCAAACCCCAGCTGTTGTATGTCTGTATTTGAGCCTGCCATATTTATATCTTCATTTCTCTCTCTCTCTCTGAGGTGCCTCGTGTTCATTTACCCACACAAGTTGAACATAAAAATCATTTGTTGTATTTGTTTTGGCAGTGTCTTGAATTTTAATGCTTTAAAACATCAATTTATTCCTGATTTCTAATCCGTCATTATTGAAATATATCAAAGAGTTCTTCGATATTTCACCATTTATATCCCCTACCGGTATGTTGACTTTACATACAAAAGCAATACTTGTCAAGAGATGGTTAAACAAGATTTTCTTCAGAAGGGAGAGTTTTAAAGCTTTTGAGGTATTGATATTTGTAATCCTTTCATGCAAAAGGTGTAAATAGCCAATATTCAGAAGTATTACTACCTGCATACTGTTTTGTTATGAATATTAATTATATATATATATATATTATTACCTTCTTAAAAATATTTTTAGATTCAATCATTTCTGGTTAAATTTAATATATATTATTTGCATTATTCATCTTGTGTAATAGGCATTCTGATGGTTTTTGTCCACATTCATGTTTTCTTGAATGAGAGGAGTCTGAACTATGTTTAGGGCCTTGGATTTTTGCTTTTC
Source organism: Cyrtodaria siliqua (assembly GCA_037043455.1). Lineage (NCBI taxonomy): Eukaryota > Metazoa > Mollusca > Bivalvia > Adapedonta > Hiatellidae > Cyrtodaria > Cyrtodaria siliqua. The sequence goes on along the minus strand of JAWPHD010008927.1, from coordinate 66,555 downwards.
ATCCCAAAAATGGCTATTGGTTGTGCATTCCTAGAATATTTGTTGCTGTTTTGGGCATTACATTGCGCGAATATTAGTCCTTGAATTTTGGGGGAAATATCCTTGAAAAGTCCTTGAATTTGGCCTTCCAATAAGGGTGTGAACCCTGCTAGAGGGATAATACCTGAACTATTTGTGCATATTTTGGAGTTATCCATCTCTGTATAACCTTACACTTTGTTGAAAGGATTGTAAATGTTAAACCCCACTTTTAAAACATACGGTGAATTACCCCCACTCCCACAGGTGTGACGGTCAGTAGCACGGAAGACATAAATGTCCTTTATTAGTTCATATATGACTTTCTCATCCCCAAAAAGAAAAAGAAAAATACTTTTGTCATGTTAAACACTGTATTCTTACACAGGTATATGGTTGTAAGTCAACTATATTACTGCAGCATTCGTGTACACACCATGTGACATACTGCAGTATGAAAGATTGTGTCATCCCTCGACACATTAGCTCTGGTAAATACCACTGCTATTGTACCACACAAGATTTCTGAATTCCATTTGAATGGCTAATTGTATGGTGGCAGTTTTATCACATATCAAATTCAGAACATTCATTTGACTCCAGATGGAAACATGTGTATATTTTTTGTGTTAAATTACTAATAGGCAAGTTTTGTGTATTGTGGGAGTGGGTTATTATTTTATATAGTTATATTGGATGATTTCTTTTGGCAAGTTTTATAGGGAAATTTTTGGTGGGGGGAAATTATTATGATAGTTACATCTAAGTGATACAGAAATCCATGTATTCCTATTCTACAACAAATCACAATGAGTAGGTTAGCATGAAATGACAAGTTTCATATGACATAATGATTGATTAAGGTGTCTTTTTCTGTGTTACTAGTTTGTTGTGGTTTGTTTCATATATGTTATAATGTTGTAAGGTACATTATGTGTGCTTTAAGACTTGGAAAGCGGTTTAGTCAAACGATGAAACCAGTAGTTGTCTTCTGTGCGTATTATCAGCAGATGGCAATTCCTGTCTTGTGCATGTTTTGATGCGGATGCTTTCCTAATAGTAATAGATGTTCATTTGCACTAAACTAGACTTGATTGGTTCAGACTGGTTCCTTGTTGAATTCTCAAGCAGACATCATTGAGATGACTGTACACACACATGCATCTGGTATATTACAACTGAATTCTGTATTTTGAGGTCCATATTATGTCTGTGGTAGATTGCAAAAGTTTTGTTGATCTAGTGCATTGCTCAGTTACATTTCTCATCCAGGTGAATGACTCTGCACAGAAGTTGCAAGTGTTGCTATAATGTTCTGAAACAGCCCACATGATTGTTCATGATTTATCAAATTACATGAAAATGAATGGATTAAATTTGGCAAAATTAGAATCAAAAAGTTTATGATTTCCAGATAAAAATCTGTTTGTTCTGTTGCAATATCGATAAAATCAGTTCAGAATTAAATTTCGAACTTTGCTAGATACATGTCAAGGAGGGCAAAATCAATAAAATCAGTTAAGAATTAAATTTAGAACTTTTCTAGATACATGTCAAGGAGGGTAATTTTGTGACTTTCTGATAGATCTAACTGAATTATTGTGTAAACTTACTTGTCTACATTGACCACATCCATATAAATGTTATTTTAAAACTGTATGATACTATCTTACCACATTTGATTATGTATTTAAATTTTTCTTGTTTTAGGCTGAGGATGAAATTAAAGGATTTGTCCGACGTATCCAATTGTTAGAAGATGACTTAGACAGAACACAGACCAAACTGGATGAGTCTCTCTTGAAATTGGAAGAGGCTTCAAAAACAGCAGATGAGAGTGAAAGGTAACGCTTTCTTTTTCCAAATCTATAGGTGGGTCAGGTTCAAAAGTGACAATTTATGTCAATCTTGTATTATCCCAGGTTAATATGACTTTTAAAGGGGTAGGGTGGGGTCTAAAATGAGAGAGACAGGACCGTGGTGACTTCCCATCTTAAGAATCTTGTCTTGCATTGTCAAAAGTCAGTCCTTTGTCAAGAATATCCCTGCTATATATATATATATAGCAACATAGCTGAGCCAACATATGTTGATTTTTTGTATGTTTTGGAGAATCTGGATTCTGGTTTATTTCAAACCTAATATATTGTCTTGACAAAATATATCTCTCTAAAACGCAACCATTATCCTTTGTCATAAATAATGTGTTTCAAGTTTGATTAAATTGAAAAGACCTTTTGTAAGAGGAGTAAAACACTTGACTGATTGTGAGCGGGCGTGAGTACTTGGGGATGATATGTGATTGATTATATGTTCACTGGGTGTTGGATTAATTGTATCAAGTCTGTCATCTTCACATGCTGTTATAAATAACAGGAGAAAGGTCAAATTTTGAAGAAAGAAATGAGGAGTACTCCTCTTGGAAATGAATTAAAAAGCAAAACAACAATATAATCCCATAAGAATGCTTGTAGCCTTATGTTATATTGAATGACCTTTAATGGATGCAATACCAAACCAAACCATTATATGAAATAATACATATGCATGTCTGTGAGAACCATGAGTGTTGTAATAATTGATGGCTAATTAATGTGTTTAAAACATTTATAATAATGTGAATTCATGTTGTACTACATATACCTATATCCATGTGTACTGCTGGGTAAAACTGGTTGAACGGGTCTCAATCGATCTCTAATCCCAGTCTAGGATATTGATCTGTTGCTGGCTGGGAAATTAGACTGAGCATGATGCTTCATAGAGGTGCTAGTTGTGCAGGCGCAGATCCAGGTGCTTGTTGTGGGTGTCTGGGGTGGATGGGGGCATTTTAAAATAATAATCGGGTCTGCGCTAGGCTCAATAGTAAATAGTGTAAATTTTAGACTGTCCCTTTTTAAAATTTAATTATTTGGCTAACCAAATGTGGTGAAGCAGGAAGTAATTTAGGTGTTAATTAATGGACCAATCCAATCATGAGCTAGATGTGGTATAGAGAGAAGTAATTAAGATATTAAAACTTGTCTATTTATCGATTGGGTAATTATTGATCAGGTAACTGTTGATCGATGTACTGCGATATAGGTTACTAGTAATTACTTGATTGATGTGTTGCTATAGGATTGTAGTTGTGGCGTGTTATTCACCTCTGTGCTCGATCATTTAAACACACAGCTTAAAAAAAGCCCATTATCCTTTTTATCCAAAAAAGTAGCTTTAGTGTAAAGTCTTTGTGTCACACGAAAAAAGACAACATTGGTAAACATACTCTCCTGTGTCGGTACCGTGGTTATCATCAGATCATCCGCCTGCACGTAACTCGCAGACTGATCAGGGGTTACAATGTCCATCTGCTGATCAGTCATTTCCACCCAAAACACCCCTTTGTCACATAAATGGAATGGTCTGAATTCAAAGAAAGAACAGTTCATTATATATATGTAGCGGGTTAAGGGTTAAGCCATGGATATCTAGCGAGAAACTTTGTGAATTGTTAAGATGGTTTGGTTTGGTATAACTATATTATATCTCAGTAGTGTTTAATACATTGTACATGCTGGTATAAGAGTCACACTTTATGTTGAAAGAGTAATATTGCCCCATTCTTGCTAAAAGGTGACAAGTGCATATACAAATATAGTCCGACCACTCCTTTTAGCTCTAAGGGGTAAAATGATAGTGCGACTCTAGTGCCTCTCTGTTAAACATATCAGTTCAACCTTAAATGTATACACCATAAATGGAGCATTTAGTTTAATGGTTTAGACATTAAAGATTTTGTCAATACTTTCAACTGGATGCTCTGTGCGTGGAAGTACAGTGGTAAGATGTATGGTCTGTTCTTGTGTTGGAACAGAAACAGTGAGCCAAGTCATGGAGGTTTTATTAAAACATGAGTGTTTCATGAGTCATAAAAAATGAGCGTTGATGTTTCAGTTTGAAATTGTTTTTGTTTTTTTTGTAAATAGTTTTGGCAGGGCAAGCTTCAGCTATGATTTATAAGTAAACAAGTGTATGATTTGAATTCATGCAAAGGTAACTTGTGGGTCAGAGGAACAAATTGATATCTTTAATTATAATTTTTCCTGTGCTGGGCTCACTGTGTCTGTGTGCTCATGTATACATGTACGTGCCAATGTTTACGTGCCAATGTTTAGGGATAGCAGTTCCACCTGATCTTTATGGGGAGAATTATATCGGTCACTTGTGCAACTGTTCTCCCAAACATATGGTCAGGTTAGGTCTTGAGTGCAGATGGGTATAGTGGGAGGGGGTTGGGTGAGAATGTACTTTCCAAAGGAGGAAACACATGTCACTTACTTAGAACTGCTGTCAAAGTGAGATACTCTCAAAGAGGATTAACTGCACTCAAAACCTAGACATTCTTTTACATGTATTGTTATATACTAACATCTGCTAGAAGGTGATGGAAATAATGCCTAATAATAATAATATTAATAACAATCTGAATTGGAAATATATCTTAAATATACACAATTGTAGAAACATTTATATATGTAACACTGTAGATCAAATTTTAATAATGCTTGTCGTCACAGTCGTACCAGTGGAGATGCTACCAACCTCAGTACAATAACAAGCCTTGATGCAAGTTTGATCTATAAATGTTATGTATAAAGCCCTGTATAAAATCACCACACCAACTGCTAGCAAGCTAACCCTACTACATGTATGACAGTTATGTAACATCTGTTTGCTTTGTTTGTACATCAAGGAACTGGTCACTCTGTAAGTCATAATTACTATTTAAATGACTTGTAAGTGAGATAGTGTCTAGTGTATGGTGGGAGGTATAAAGAACTGTAGAGACTTAAAATAAAAGTTTGACCATCACATATTTCCCTGAAATGTGCTGTAAATGACATAACACCATTTAACCAGACAACCAGCACACTTTAAAGGACTACTTTAAAATATTAATAAAACAAAAGATAATTAAAAAAGGGGAGTAATTGAGGCCAAAAATAAAATTATGTTTGTTTCCCCTTCCCGACCCATGCAAAAAAGGGTTGGGTAGGTAGGTTGGTAAAATATTTTTTTTATTTCATTTCTTTTACTTGAGATCAAAACTGGAATACATTCTTTGGTCAGACACGCGTACCCACCCTATACAAAAAAAAAAAAAAAAAAAAAAAAAATATATATATATATATTATTTTTTTTCGCCAGTGTCGAAAAAATAATTCGGGTCGCGGCAATTTCGGTGGGTCGGTCGGGAAGGGGAAACAAACATAATTTTATTTTTGGCCTGACCAGATTCGTTGAGCTTCATTTGCTATCAGCCTTATTCGATATCAGCCTTATTTAATACCTTTTCTGCAAGCACATATTTACAGGAACGAAATTGGTTTAGAACTATTGATGGAGAAAAAGAGCCAACATCTAACATTTGTCTACGGGCTTCAACTTGCACCGGTGCCACTGAGTTCCGTCGGTGTGTTCTTGGGCATGACACCTTTCCTTAGCCTCGTCCGTCGGATGGGGACATAAACCGGGCGGTCCCATGTATCGGTCTATCATCCGAGCACGTTAAAGAACCATAGGAATCTATTCGATAATAAGAGTAGGGCAGGTTCCCGGATTCCTATGTATCCTTCCCCTCTCTCTGGGGGGGCTCTAAATAACCTAAACTGTGTTGATGAGCCGTTAAACAACATTCAATTCAATTCAACTTGCACCGGTGTCTCTTAATTGAACAGCAAATGTGCAAGTTGGCCTACCTGCAGTTCTTTCCACTTACTTTAATATGCAATGACAAATATTTGCTTACTACACAAGTTTTCATTGGTTTTCTGGTGTCACGAAAGTTGAATTCTTTGCACACACTTTGCATGAACTGCTGAATTATAAAATATTCTGCTTAAATTCGGCTGATATGCAACTAAATGTACAGTAGACGGGTAGATGTACGGTTGTAGGTAATGTTGTCTTCGGTTGAGGTTCTTCCAACTAACTTGATCCTTTAAATGATGTACACGGCCTGATAACTATTCTAGACAAAGACGTACTCTGGACTCCCGCAGTAAGATTGATGAAGACCGCAGTGAAATTCTCGAAGAACAACTTAAAAAAATAACAATTCACTGCACTGATGTGGATGGGAAATATGAAGAGGTAGGTAGTCATGGTAACCAATAGGGTGTGCTTGCTGGCACTGGACAAGTGGTCACACAATCAGTGACAGTCTGCAGACGTTTGTCATAAGTCATTTGTCATAAGTCACATGGTGCAGGTTGCATACAACTTCTACACTTAAACTGCTGGGAGAGTGGGGGAGGGAAAACAAAATAAAAGCATCTATAGTCAATAAAGCAAAAGGAGCTTACAATTTTACCATGTTCTTTTATTGGGTTGAACAGCAGTTTTTCTTGTGAGATGAGCAGCCAGGTTTGACTTGTGATAACATTCTACAGAACTCACTGATTGAGGTGTAAACAAAGTTTCTCTCTGTTAAGATAGCTTAGTTTTTAGAGAGTAGAAACTTTGCCACACGATATTGTCCATACTCCCTCCACTAATGTTTCGGTTCTGTTTGTCCCTGCAGGGCCAGACGTAATCTGGAGAACAAAACATATCTCGACGAGGGTCGGATGGAGAAATTAGAACAGGCACTTAAACAAACGGAACTCATTGCAAATGAGGCTGAAGTAAAATACGAAGAGGTAGGACCAAAATGTCCCGTGTTTCCCACTTTAGCAATATGGTTGGGGACTAAACGTGATTCAACAATCTTAATTCCTCAGTCGAGCATTTGGGTTGAGGTTGCCATGGTTATTGGTCAGGTTGGAGGTCAAGTGATGTCTTAAAGAGAAAAGTTAAATTAAAACTTGTGTATTATAATTAAATATATGCACATTTAGAATGTGTATTATAATTAACTGTAAACACAGTCTTTTTGTCTTTTTTTTTTAAACAGGAAATCTGATATGTTGAATCATGTGGACATGGGTGGGGGTTTTTCTCACTGATTAATCGGCTTTACTTTATTTCAGAAGCTGTTTTTGCACAGAGCTGTTGCTGTATTAGCTTGGTTAGGACTGTGGGTTGTGTTTCCTTGATTGCGACCAATCTGGCTGGAAGCACGACCCGCAGGCCATCTGTATAACTGTTGTTTCTATAGTAACATGTTTGAACTTTCACCTGCAGAGGTCGCAAGGTGCTCGAGAGCAGGAGCATAGCAGATGATGATAGGATCGACCAATTAGAAAAAACAGTGAAAGATGCCAAATATGTAGCTGAGGAGGCCGATCGTAAATACGATGAGGTGATTGCACGTGATGCACGACATAAGCATGGAGCCCGATGCATCTATTGGTGTTTTACTGAAAAATCAACACAATTTCTGTAGATAATTGTCAACCTTTGGGCTGGGGTTTAACCTTTATTCAATGAGCTAACTATTTCTAAGTTTAACGTAGCTGAATAAGGGAATTTTGCTTGTAAATTAGTTCTGTCTTGTAAATTAGTTTAGTCAATAATTTAAGTTACGACTATTGTGGAAAGCAACAACAAATGATGGGCATATTTTTTGAATTTATTTTTACGTAGGGTAAGAACACCTCCTGTTCATTCTCAATGTTTTTGTAAAATTTGTAGAGCTGGTTTATAATTACTAAAACATTATCATTCGATAATGTAAACAAATGGTATTTAAATTATTTAGAACTTTTGACATATACACAAAATGGAAATGTTCTATTATTTCAACAAGATGATAATATTGAATGCCTGAGGATGAAATATATTTTGGAATGCCACTGTTTTCAGAACCCACTTACTGTTTGTTCCCCCTTGATGGACTAATCCTGTGATTTCAAGGTTAACATGTCAAAGGTCGCACTGTGCTGATGCTGTCCATGAAAAGATGATTCTTTACAAATTATGTCCACACTGTTGTTCCAATTTTATCATAAATTGTAAAGAATCCAGCCAGAGATGTACATATGAAAGCGTACTCCGGACAGAGTTGGTACAGCGACACATATACCTGCAGTGTACTATATAGTTGAATGATAAGCAACAACTCCTTTTCAATTAGGAAAAGAAAAATAAATATTTTAGCTTAAAGAAACAAACAAGAATATATAGCCCAACTGGACTGTTACTGTTTATTTTTTCACTGTGAGGTTCAACAAGACGACAAAAGAAGTTCTCTATTTTCTATGTTAAAAGTTAACTTCCTGAGGCTTTGTTTGGTTTTCTCTATGATTAATATTTTTATCAATGAAATGCCCTTCAAAAAAACATGAATTACGAGATTGAGTCAGATATCATGCATGTGTAACAGTATGAATTAGTCACTGGTAAAAATTGATGCGGAGAAAGAATTTCTCCGCTGTTCTACTTGAATAGGAGTTGCATGTGAATGTCAACTTTGTTTTTCAGATGCATGGACATGATCGACCAGTAGATCTTGTAATTTGTTAAAAAATAAAAATCTAGTTCCATATCTCAGATAAAAAAAAAAGTACTGTTTGTTGTTGTTTAAGAGAAGAAAGAATTATTTCTATGACTAATTATATCGAAAAAAATAGATTCTTTAAGAATGACAGCAAAATTCATAACAAATTTGAAGTTTCCTACAATACCACAATTATACAATAGTGGCAACTCGTTAAACAGGCTAAGGAGAGCCTGGTAAAAGTGCTGAAGTTGGGACTAGATTTCATGTTTGAACCCTGATGCAAGTTATGACATGTCTAGAATACAGTCAAACACTCGGACATAATCATCAACAAAAATAGTTTTATGATCATGTTTTAGTATATTGACATGAAAGAGTTGTGTCCCTTTAACTCAGGCCACTGTTGACTGTATTCTAGGTGTTATATACATTGTATGATGCCTTGTTTATTAGATAAATGTATTAATAAAAAGTAACAACTAACAAATACATCTTCACAAGTTAAATATTGAAAGATTTGATTTTACTGGAATATCAATGGATTTAGTAACCTTTTAATATCTAAATTATTAACTGAACTCTTTTGTTTTAATGTGAGATCTGAAATATTTTATCATTAGTCTAGATTTCTGTGGACTTGATGCTAAAATGTTTTTGTGAAGATTTATTTGTTTTGAATTTAGAAGTTATCGTGAGAGAACATGTTTTGATGACATGTTATAATATTTTGTCACTAATTTTCAATAATTGTTACTTTCTTAAAGAACACGGTGACCTTTTCATAGGTCAAGGTTACATAGGTCAAGGTTACAAAAAAGCATTTGTATACTTTGAACTGTGAAAAGGTTTGTGTTTGACCAGCTGTGGTGGTACTGGCTACAGTCACATCCTGCTGGATGTTGGGGTGTTGGTGCCCTTCCTCCATAAACATTGTTATCATGATTGCCATGGTAACAGACTGCATGGCATGTTCCAAGTTTCAGTGTGTGATAGCAAGCATCTTGTACTCCCAATTCAAAAATGAATCCCTCTAAAATAATGTAATAGTTTATATTTTGGATATATAGATATAATATAAAAAAATAAATAAAAAAAATATAATAATATGTATTACCCTTTATTTTAAGCATTCGTAATATTAAATTTCCATTTTATTTTTTTTTGAACTTCATTTCTTTAAAAATCTCGTCGATAATTTATAATCATTATAAAACAAGTTTATAAGTAATATAAACAAAATAAAGGCATGACTTTTAGTAAATTGTGCATGGTTTCAAACAAAAAGAATAAGAACCTGACATGTTACTGTCAGGGTTACTTCTGTACCAGTAATCGATATAATAGAGAAGGCATGGCTCGTTTACCCACGTGTGTTGCATGGTCAGTACTAACTTACTGGACATCCCGTGGAATAAATATGGCCGTCTTCTTTCCCGTAGGCTGCCCGTAAACTTGCTATCACAGAGGTCGACCTTGAGCGCGCCGAGACTCGTTTAGAAGCAGCTGAAGCGTATGTATCCATGTCTTTGTTGAACATTTTCACGAGGACTAATTCTAATTCAAAATGGTCGCACATGATAGAGACTTGTTCTAGAATTGTACTAGATTTCAATCGAACATGTTCATTTATAATTGTGTTAGGGTGATAGTCTGTATAAGCCAAGGTGAAGATTGAGGTGTTGAAGAAAGGATTCTTAAATGGTGTACTGTCTCTGTGACTGCGAAGTGCAATTTGCAGTATTTGCCTTGAATGCATATTGCTATGTTCAGTCTCTGTCAAATGCGAACATTTCAAATTGGTATTACCCCTGTGTTTCGATTATACCATTGTGTGAAATCCAAATGTGACCAGCTCTCATATGTGTATGGTGTGAAGCATTTCATTAAAAACTAAATACAATAGAATGTTGCTTTATATACTTTGGCGGGAAGTCGGCAAGTGGATGTTTCCTGATTTTCCCTTGTCAGTTTCCTGTACATCCCATGTGGTGATATTGCCACATCCGCAACATTGGTAAGGCCAACTGATATTTGGTTTCTGTACTCATCCTTCTTTGGGTGAGAGTAAAATGTCTGCTGGTTACAATTGGTTTTTACTGGTTTTATTTCAATTTAAATCGATTCAGGTACAATATCCAGAATTTGGAATGCTGCAGTGTGTAAGGTGTATGGATAACTACTATTTATTCTGCGATTCCATTAATGTAGCTGTTGAAGTTTATGAAGAAAGTGTTTTAAAAGCATTTTACTAAAGTCACTTGTACAGATTGCAGCATTCTAAATGAACCGGATATTGTCCGGAAATGGAAGTATTAAAGAATTAAAATATTTTGTCTAAAAACTGTGGATTTTTTTCCATGCCTGTAGGCCGCACGCAAATTGATGGTTGTTGAGTGCAATTTAGAGAGGGCAGAAGATCAAACCGCTGAATACCAGAAGTAGGTGGTAATATGTATGGTTACACATAGTTGCCATGGTAGCATGTGCATAGCAACACAGAATTGCCATGGTAACAATGTATGACTGTGTAATGGTGTAGCTAAGTTGCCCTGTGTACTGACTTTTCTTTATCTATTTGGTATGAGAAACAAAATATGACAAATTGAACAAAATGCAAGTGAAGCACAAACAGTAATATAGTATAATGCATAGTTTATCAGAATTTCTATACAAGCAGATATTTCACAGTTGAGTGAACTAAGATATCTTGCAGCAGGCACGTAGCTGCCTATATGCAGAGATGCAGCTGCCTGCAAAAAAAAAAAATAAAAAAAAAATAATATTGCATTTCAATGCTATGATATTGATTTGTTTGTGTATGACGAATAATGGTCTAGCTACATATGTGCTACAGGAGTATTTAATGCTAACTGAAACTTACTGAAGCTGTACAATAGTTTGCAAAAACAACTCTGATGTTATCTTGCATTGTTTATTCAAAACTATACACATTTTAGATCAAATCAACCTTAAAATGTCCATTGTTTTTGCATTATCAGTGATAGGTTATAGCATATCAGAGTCTATAAACTTGATATCTTACATATCAGATAACCTTATGTCCATGCTGGATGAGAACAAAGAAAAAATTAGTCATTGTTAGGATATATTTAAAAAAAAAAACACTTGCATATTTGTCATCATAGTTTGTTGAACATAACAAGTTTCTTAATATTTTTATCTAATACATTCATATAATCAGCACAGTCATTTCACGAAGGAACTATTTTCGGATCCTAAGTGACCAGTGTATATCCTGACCAAGGTGTTTTTGTGATAAGTCTACTGTCAATACTGGGTTTCCTTGATAAAGCCCACCTCTAACTTTTGTGGGGGGAAAAATTAGTCCATTTTGTCCAGCTACAACTGAACACCAATATCGGTATTTAGCCAGGTATTTTTTTCATACAATTGAAGTAGTGGTTTTTATTGTAAAAATAAAACCTTTTATTTAAAATTGACTTTTCATTCATCATCAAAGCTATTGACTATAATAGCCACCCACCCCCAAAATAAGGTCATAATTGGGTATTTATTTGGGAAAACAAGGTAGCCATAGTAATAGAGCAGTGGGAGGCATCTGAATCTAGTCCAGAGTTAAGGTTCAGCATCTGGATTTACACTGGTCGAATAGGTAGGAACAGTTAACTTGTTAGTGCCACATTCCTATTGATTACTTTGCTTTGGCCACACATGGCTCATTGTACTTTTTTTGCCTCATTTCTGGATCTCTTACTTGCCAGTTTTTCAGTGAATGGCTGCTTCACCTTGTAAACTAGGGTTTCATGGGTAATTGTTCTCTCAAAATACCATCAGCATTGTCAACCTTAGCAAAATTTTCCTATTTGTAGACAGTTAAAATCTAAGAGTATGCATATGGCTATGGATCCATTTAGACAGCTTTGATATGGCCCTGCAACTTGCATATGGCCTTGAACTTGCATATTGCCCTGGAACCATATAAACAGCTTTCATATGGCCCTGGAACCATTTAAACAGCTTAAATAGTTTTGGCCCAGAACCATTTTAACAGCTTGTATATGACCCTGGAACCATTTAAACAGCTTGCATATGGCCTTGGAGCCATTTAAACTGATTGCATATGGTGCTCTGGAACCATTTAAACAGCTAGCATAACTTTGGTCTAGAACCATAAAAACAGCTTGCATATGACCCTTCCTTCCTGTTAGGAGCCATATAACCTTTCATGTGTTGGTGCGCCTTAAAACACAATTCAATTAAAAAAACGGGAACCATTTAAACTCTAGCATATGTCCCTCTGGAACAATTTAAACAGCTAGCATGTAACCCTGGAACCATTTAAACAGCTAGCATTATTTTGGCCTAAAACCATTTAAACAGCTTGCATATGACCCTGGAACCATTTAAACAGCTTGCACATGACCCTGGAACCATGTAAACAACTTACATATGGCCTTGAAATCATTTAAACTGCTTGCATATGGCCCTTGAACGATTACACTGCTTGCATAATGGCTCTCAGATAAAAAAAAAAGGGGGGAGGGAGGGTGTGCACGGGGTATAACATATAGGAATAACAAGGGGGCTGGCATGGACGTTGATGGTATTTTGAAATCTTGCAATGTTTGTGTTTATTTCAGGTTCCTTTTACTGTTCCATAGTGTATAATTCTGCATGTTGTTGCATGATACTACATGTTTTTGCCTTGGCTCAATACTGCATCTCATTGTATAGGCACATGTCTGGATAAAAGGAATATAAAACAAAATTCTAATTAACACCAAAAATTCTCATTTCTTTAGTTTAGTTTAATCATCGTCAAGTAATTTTAACTCTGTCCAAATAAATGTTAAAACTGTCCGAGATAATATGCAAGAGTTCAACAGGACACTGTTGTAACAACATATAAATAAAGAATGTATACCATTGGTGTGTTGAACGCCCAAAATTATAATTATCTTTGGGGTAGGGTGTCAGCACATATATACAGTTAAATATTTGTAAAATTATAAGGTAACATTAAAACTGCCTTATTCAGACATGAGCTGTGTGGGATTACTATGACTTGCTGTTACTTGTTTGCTTCCACGTGTTTTAACAAATCACTGCACCTGCCTGTTCATTATCAAACAAAATGGCAGAATCATAAACCATGTGACACCTTTAATATACCATGTGACCCCTTTGAAGCATAATCTTTTGTTTATTAAGTAATGTTATTAAATTAATTAATCATTGAAAACTATTTTTCTTCTAACATAATAAAAAAATCGTATATACTCTTAGTAGGAGCATACGATACGGTAAATGCCACTTTGACACAAATGGTTTACTCTCCATTTTGATACATGAACTATTGGTAGTTACTAGTTTACATGCTTATTGCCAAACAAGAATTTTATCGATGACAGTATAAATTGATGTGTAAAAAAAGATTTTGTTTGGGATGCTAGAATAACATTTGACATCATTAGTGTCAATATTGTAGGATATCAAAAGGCATTTGAATCCATAAATGTTTACAAAAGAAAATAATTGTTTACATGTTTTTTACTGTCCGACATGAACATTTTACTGTCCAAGATAAGCATAAATTTTCAAAGATCTCCACAATGTGTCCGAGTGACTCTATGAGGTGTATATTATTACAAAACCTTAAAAAAAAAACATTTAAATAGTTAAGTAGTTAAGGGTTGTGCCTTAAAATTATAAAGAAAAATGCTTAGCAGGAAGTTCAAATATCTTATTTTTACACAAAAACAAAATGTAGGGTTTGGCTGTTTGGCTAAGGTCAGCCGATCAAGTTTTCACTTGTTTCTGATCACATGATTAGAGTATTGTCAAGCTCATCAATTTCTCTTCCTTCACTATTTAGATGGTTTATAGTGTAAAATTCCTCTCAAATGACACATTATGGAGTGCATTGTCTTTGATTGTTAGTAATTTATTCGTTACATTTTTGTTCAGTGTACCTGTTAAAGTAATTGCTTGATTATTTCATTTGAGAAACTTAAATGGCACATTATTTGTCTTGTAAGCTGTTTGCAAAATCTTGATATAACTAAGTAGCTATTAATAAAATAAAAGAAAGAAACCTGATTGAACATTTAGTAAATAACTCTTTTAACAGAATGAATCCCGTAGTTTTGCCTGTTGCATGTTTGTTCATGTGTCCATGCTTGACCCACTTTTCAGAAAAATCCAACAATTGGAGTCGGAGTCTTACACATTAGGTGCACAACAAAGAAGTTATGAATCTGAACATGCTAAGGTAGGTACTCCACCCAACTAATCGTATACTAACACAACCGGGTACCAGTCAGGGTTAAGAACCAGTCACTGCCAGTCTGGTACCCAAACTCAGTTGTAGCAACTGGGATAAAATAGACTGTTAGTAGTTAATAGATACACCACCAGTCTATTTTGAAACGCCATGCTTGAAAGTAACAGTTGTATTTTCTCACTATAGTGTAAATTGCATGATTTTGAATTAGAGGAAATACAACTGTTTTCAAGAATGGTAAATGTTTTATGTGCGCTTATTTAGAACCCTTTGCAGTGTCATTCACAAAAAAAACAACTTTTTTAAAAGAATCTTAAAAGTTTCTAAATCAAAAAAATCCTAAAGCCTGGAATTTGAATTAAAGCTTCAGAAGGAAAAAAACACATTGCAATGACATCTAAATTAAGCATACATTCCTAATCAAATAAGGATAAAACAAAAAAACTGCAAGTCCCTTTATTCCCCTTTATTTTGCCTCACCTGTGTTGAACTGTTCCCCCTTCCTGATGCCGTTGAGGATGCTGCGTCGATGTGATGTGCCTTGCGCTGTAGTGAAGCATGTGACACCAAAACTAGCATGATGTTTGTGGTTGGTGTGGCTCGTTTGTATCCTGTACCAGTGTAGACGTACCGTACCCGCAGCCATTTCCGGCACTTCTGCAGCAGCTATAAAATGCCGCGGCGGCCGAGCTTCACTTGACATGCGTGTAACAACGTTTCTTTCTTTGCAGCAAAATTGTGGAGCTAAGTGAGGAACTGCAGGTCGTTGGTAATAACTGTAAGGCACTTCAGAACGCCGTAGACCAGGTAAGACAAACCAATCGTAAGGGACTTGCAGTTTAACACACCCAGTACGGCTAACCGTAACATTTGCATTGCAGGAAAATCCTGGAGCTAGAGGAGGAGCTTAAAGTAGTGGGCAACAATATGAAATCACTAGAAATTAGTGAGAGTGAGGTAACATGAGCACCCAACTTGTCAGTATCTCGCTGCACAAACTACCGCATGGTGTTTAGAAACAGAACCAGGACCATGTTGCTTGATTATTGAACGTTAATTGTTGACATGTGCCGCGCTGTCGCTCCTGCTACTATACAGTTGCATGAGCTAATTTACATGTTGATCAGTATCACGCCACACTAACGCTGTTTGGGTTATATTAAAAAATGACGTAAAACATCATTTAGATTAAGAAATAACAAACTGTACAAATTGGACAGTATAATTACAGACAAAACATCCATTTCTGTCAGCATCCTCAGTAGCTCGGTGGTTAAGGCATATAGATTTAGAGCTGCAGACCTCCGCACTGCATGGATTCAAGCCCAGGTGGTGACATGTCTGAGGGGAATTTTTACATTCTTCGTCTCATTTCCCTCTGAGGTCACTCTTCTTATAAGACCTTACATTGTTGAGCTAGATGCAAAAATCCTATTAGTTTCATATTGACTTTTATCCGCATTATATATGCAATGAGAACAGCAATAGTGTAGCGTGATAACATTATCTCATTTGTTCTATATTTTGGTAACCGTATATTAGATATGCATATTGTTCATGTTTTAATTATTAAACAGTTTTAGCATGGTTATGCAACCTGAAATTTCAACAGAGCAATAAGCAGAAAAAATAACCTTGTTATGTATAATTGTGATTATAACAAGGTTTCTATTCATTCAAAATTGTAATATGAAAAGAAAAATACCAAATGCAAGCCATTGTTACTGATCTACAACCTTTTTGTTTTGTGTACAATGATTTGGTTATAAAAGAAGCTTATGTTCAATTTTGTATTAGTTACATTTGGCCAGGAAATAATTTTTTTATGAATAAATAAACTGCTTCTGATTGTTTAGGTCGTATTGAACCATGCTAAAATGTTTTATTTCAGTCGTTATGAAAACATGTTTTCCTAAATAATTGACTACAGAGAAAAGAGTGAAACGTCCACATTGCGTGTTGGATGAAGAACATCGATGGACCGATGTATTGCTTGTGCCTTATGTTGGACAGCCTTTACAAATTTACATATTCTCCAAATTTAAAACCATCTGTTGGATGAAAATGTGTTCCTGAAGATTTTTTGGCTTGATTTTTTATATTAAAAAGCACTTTTAAAAATTAATGTCTAGGAAATATGCCAAGGATTTACATGAAACTAATGTGATTAGAAATATCCAAATGGTTTCCAATTTAAAGTACAGGCAAAAGCAAGACTTGATTGTAAATTAGACATAGTTAACACACTGATTTACAAAAGGAATCTGGTTTTAAGTTCAGCTACTGACCTAATGAGCGCAAACAATTCTCGACAAACGACTAACATGTATGCCATATGTTCGCATAAAGTTAAGACGTGCTCTATGTTGCTGCAGCATGCGTATCAAGATGACCAATAAAGTTTGTGAAGATACCGTGTAAGCCCTAAACCTCAACATATACGCTGATAAATTTGTTATTAAATGGCTGAATAACGCCATCTACAAATAAGTTTTTAAATGCTTGAAAAGAAACTAATTACATTTCAATTTAGGCAATATTTTATTTTATGTCCCTATTCTTCAGAGTTGCTATATTAATTTTAGAGAGCTTAAAACTGTCTGCATGCCAGTCTGTAATAAATAACATAATATATTGTACTTGAGTCTTGGACGTTCAAATCGTTAATTAAAATGATGCCCAAATTAAGATTAATGATTTCATCAATATTTTCTTGCTGCGTAATATTCAAATATTTACTATTGAACCATAAAAAAAGTGAAAACGAGTTTAAATAAAAATAATTGGCGGAAACTTTTAAAGATGGTGATCATTTCGTACACCTTCAGCATGCGGCATGTTGGCGCACTACATGTAAGTAACCTGATAACTGGACACAATAGATGTGACACGTGCATGCCACACATGAAACTTGAACGTCAACACAATGGAATGTCATTGTTGTCGCTGCATGCGATCTAGAACGTAACGTAACCCTTGGCAACTAAATACGGAAGGAATAAAAATGGCATAATTTAATTTGACAGTACCTTGTACTGCAAGTACTGTCTGCCGCATGCTTCGTAAACTTTAGTTTTGTCTTGAGCAGTTACCTCAAGTACCAGTTGAGTCTCGTGCAGATTGCCTAATACCAGTTATGTCTTGCGGTATACCAAATACCAAATACCACTTATGTCTCGTGCAGTTTACCAAATACCATTTACGTCTTGTGCAGTATATCAAATACCAGTTATGTCTCGTGTAGTGTCCCAAATACCAGTTGTGTCTCGTGCAGTATTTAAAATACCAGTTATGTCCTATGCAATATCACAAATACCAGTTATGTCCTTATGCAATATCACAAATACCAGTTAAGTCCTAATACCAGTTAAGTCCAATGCAATATCACAAATACCAGTTATGTCCTATGCAATATCACAAATACCGTTATTCCTATGCAATATCGCAAATACCAGTTATGTCCTATGCAATATCTCAGATACCAGTTATGTCCTATATAGTAGTATGTCAGATACCAGTTATGTCCTATATAGTAGTATGTCAGATACCAGTTTATGTCCTATATAATAGTATGTCAAATACTTGTTCAGTACTGGTATGCTGCAGCATGCCAAATCTTTAGTTGACATAAATACGAATTTCTGAGTATTTTGCGATAGTCTTTGCTCCAGCTCAAGTGTAAGATGGATGAAGTATGCCAAATACTTGTATTGTGGTCAGTAGTATGCCAAATACTTATATTGTGGTCAGTAGTATGCCAAATACTTATATTGTGGTCAGTAGTATGCCAAATGTCATGTATTGCAACTTCCGTGAATTCAGTCAGCTTAAATCAACTCTGAAGAATTTTGGCCAAAATAACATGCGTATCTTCTCAAAACCTGCCTGCGACGTTGCAAAATTAATGACTTTTGTTGTTTCAGGAAGGAGATTTAATTTGTGTTTGTTCATTTTTCAGTTTTGCTGAATTTTCATTTCAAAAGGAAATAAATTAATATTGCTGTACATGTAGTTATAAACTATTTAATTACATGCTTTAGTATGTATCCGACAAGATAATATGTGTTTGCTGACTGAACACAGGGGGTATAACCTAAATACAAGCATAACAATATACAAGGGGATTTTTGTTAGAGGACAAAATGTCAATGTCTGAAAGAAAAAACCCTCAAAAATAACCCCTGTTATTTTGCATAATGGGGAGAAAAAAGAAAAGAAATTTCAAACTCTTTAATTGTAGCCTCTTTGCGGTAGCTGCTACATCATTTGTTAATTTTGTTTATATTTAATTGAAAGTATGAAGTTCAAATCGTGATTTAAAAAAAAAAATTAAAAAAAATTAAACAGAAAATGAGAATTGCTGAATTAGCAGTTCAAGAATGATTCTCGTCAACCTGCTGAACCAGGAAATGTTTCTCACGTGGGATATAGCATATGCTGTACTTAGTTCACCAGCATATGCAAACATGTTGTCATGGACCAGCTTGTAACTAAACATGTTGTGGTTGTAATTTCTAGGCTTCCCAGAGAGAGGACAGCTACGAGGAGACCATCCGTGACCTGACACAGAGACTCAAGGATGTGAGTACAAACTCCCCCCACCTCTATATCATTCCGACTTTAGCAATACCAGGATCCATCTCTTGTATTTCTATATTACAGTTGTATAAATATTACAGTATGGTGCATTATATTTTTGCAAAGAGCCAAACTACATGTACATGTTTTCAACATTTCTTTACGAAAAAAAGGCTTCTTTTGGGAATTTCGTCGCGTTGAAATGTGGTAAATCAATTTGAATCTTTAACTGAAAAAAATAAATAAAATTTGAATACGCTTAGGAATACGTTTTTAAATCTTGAGACAAAGTCTTGATTTTGGTTGATCTGTATTAACTATCCGTCTGGATAAATCACATGTGGTCTTCAACATAAGCTTAATTTTCAAATTACTCTGATAATAATTTATCTTTTGAAGTGGATTCCTTATTTCCATCGATTCTCAGCTAATGTCTTTATCACATGTAAACGTACTTCTGGAAGTCCTACTAAACGCCAGAGCTAGGTGAAGTATGTCAGATATTTCGATGTGTCCCATATTGGTTAGGAACACTGCTTCTTTTCTTTAGATGCTAGGAATGCTCTGCTTTTTACCAGGAAAATGAACATACTGCATGTGCAGCTACAAAACTAGAGAAAAAGCCTACATGTTTGTGTCGTTATGTCTTGTCTTTGTTAATGTGGGTAAAAATGCATGTTGGGGATTCAAGCATGCAGTCATTCTGTCTGTCTGTATATTTTACAAACTCCTGGGTACAAGTTAATTGGAGTGGAGGGGTGCATATATACCGGTAGCAGTGAATGATTTACAGCAAACATTTCAAGAAAATTTTGCAATATAAAAAGTCAAATCTTCTGTATATATGTGTGTTTATACAGTCACTGAAGTATTTGATGATAGGAAAAAATGTGCTTACTTAGTGAATTGCTGCAGGAAATGTCTATCTAATAGCTGTAATGTGTTTGGTATACTATAGCACTATTTTATGTTTGTCATCATATACAGCCAATGATCACATTCAAGGCAATTATTTAGTGGCATTTAATTTATTTTCAGTATATTACATTTCTTATTTTGGCTAGTGGTTTTTGGCTGTTTTCTATTCTCTCAAGTTTCTTGTTTACATTTGTGATAAAAGTCGGATGTAATATTGTTTCCTCATATTGATGTTTATTGTTTTCCTCTCCCAGGCTGAGAACCGCGCTGCCGAGGCTGAACGTGTTGTCAATAAGTTACAAAAGGAGGTTGACAGATTGGAAGGTAACAGTCAACACCTCGACAACCCCTTGACCCCCAGGGGTGGTTTCCATGACAACTGCATTGTTTCATAGCATGCTGTGTTTCCCTGCTTGAATCGATTAACAAAATCAAGTTTCTGCTAAATTAAAAAAGTTTATTGTTTCAGCTATTATTATTGTAGAAGATTCCGGAGAAAGCTGCATTTGGTTCGATTCTGAAGTTTAGAATGTTAGGCAATTGCTTATGTGAAGTGATGCAGAATATCTTTGTGGGTTTATCTCAGAATCTCACAAAGGTTGCATGTATCCATGAAGTATTGTGAAGGTTTGGATAAGGTATTGTGTGTAGGTACAATATAACATAGCTGACTATCAGATTTTTTCATCTAAAAAGCACAATCAATCTCTCTGTTCAAATATGTAACACAAGTTTTGCTTTTTTTGTGTGTGTGTAATCCTAAATAAAGGTGTTTATGACAAAGACGTTAGTTTGTCTCCACAGCAACTGTTCACTTCTGATTTTCAGAATCTGAGAGTTCCCATTACACACATGCTGCACGATATCTCAATCCAAGGGGTCGGGCCCCTGTCTATGCTGTTGATAATTACTTCTCATCTGGGGAAGGGATCCAGCTCCCTATCTATGCTGCAGATGATCGCTGTTCATCCGCTCCTTCCCAAAGCTCATATGACTCGTATGACGTAGATAACCGAGAATACACTCCTCAGCCGCACAATGAGCTGGGATATACATGGTTTTAACGGTAGAACAGTTGCCCGAGGACTTCCAAACCTCACCTATGGTTATGGAATGAAAACTATATCGCCTGTAAACCCAAGAATGTATACATAATTCAAAGCAACAGACCCAACATATAACACAACCTAGCCGCCCTCCATGTTCTCAACTATTGAACGTTTACCGAATGAAGCCTTTAGTAAAAACATAGTTGACTTGCAAAACCACGTAGCCTGATTATGTATATTAAAACCTGTTTTGTAAGAATAACTTCCATATATTCATACATGTGCACAAATATCCAAAGTGTCGAGTTAATTCACTGTCATACAAAGGCGTCACCTTTTCGTACGTAAGACTTTTTTTCGATATTGGGAAACTAAATTTTACGATAAAACTTTTCATGGTATGTTTTCCTTTAACTATAAAATGGCATATGATGGGAACTTTAAACCCTTATACATGTCCACTTGCAAAAGTTTGCAGTCCAATTCTTGTGAGGTTCAAGAGCATGAGTGGCTACAGTGACTACGGCTCGTGATAAATCATGCATTGATAAATGCAGGACCTCTGATTTTTCCACATATTTAGTCATCCTGGTTTGGGAAGGACTTCAACAAATCAAATCTTCATTTTTGGGCGACGTCCTTGATATTTACAATTATGTTATCCAAACCTCACACCGATGCAGAAGTTCTGTTTTATTAACAGCATGTAGATTTTCAGATACGAAGCCACAGAAACCCCTTGTCTTCAAATTATAGCATGTTTTACAGGAAAGTCATATGACCTTGTCATGGTAACTTGTTTACGATGGCAACCATGGAAAACTTGGCGTGAACCCAGTTTATGGCATGACCATATTGTAGAATAAATACCTCCTCCTCTGTTCCATGAAATGTTTTGTAAGAGGAGTTTTACAATGACCAATTGTTGCATTTCCTGAATTGACAAGTACATGCAATATTCCTGAATCTCCAAACGTAGATAAAACATTTCCTGAATCTCCAAACGTAGATAAAACATTTTCTGAATCTACAAGCACTTGAATAATAAGTTATGTGCATTTATAAATGGTTCAGTACATTTTTCTTAAATTTTAAAATTGCATTTACTGGGTGCTAGTGGGTGTGGGTAGTGTTGAGTGTGATTTTTAACCACACAAGTAGAGTCTTTCTTTTTTATTGGTTTTAATTTCGAATGGTCTTTGTATAACTTGCCTCACTGTTTGATGCCCGTGTTAAGGTGCTCCTGTAATCATAGAGTGGAACACAAACATTTCATGGACAGAGCGTGATTTACTAGGTGTGTTTTGGTGATACGTCTGTTTTGTACGAAGCCGTGTGTTATGCATGTATTTTGTTTTATTAATCGTAGAGGGATCATCGACTGGACGAGAGTGAAAGGGAGAACAACAAACTGAGGCAAGATAACGAGCAGATGGAGAGTACGTGCTTTTTTAAAAAGTTTTTATCTTGAAAACTGAGAAATTATCGTGTAGAAATCTTTTAAAAGTATTCGGGATGTGAACTGATATTAAAATATTTTACCTATTGGTTTATGGTTGGCATTATTTTATAGAAATTAATAAAACTTCAGGAATTCGAAATTTGAGTTTTATGGATCGTAATGTTGAAACAAATTAAATATAAATGCAGTGAAGATAATAAACATTGTAAATTTTAGTAGTTTTATAACTGATTATATTGCAGAAAATCTTTATAAGCAGTCGGAAGAACTGCGTATCATTCAGAGTGAACTGGAGTTTACAATGCTTGCTGTTAAGGATATGTAAACTGTCAGAAAAGCTGATTGGGTTGGTGGAATAGGAAACTTTTCGGGAATGGGGGCGTTTTGTTTATAATGGCACCTGTCACCTTCAAGAGGCACGGTGGAGTCGGATAATAATTTGTTGCAGAGAAACAAGTTGACACATAGAACAAATGCTTTATGAATCACCAAAACAAAATCGGTTTAGGGGTATCATTCTTAGAAATGCACTTTATTCTAGTTTACTAGTGACTGTTGACAACCGAAACTTTACTAACATGAAATGGGATCAGGGCTTCAGAAAACTAATTATTCGTGCAGTGGACAAGAAACATTACAATGTTTAACATCATTTTATAAGTCGGTATCTAACTAAATTTTGTTAAGAAACCTGTTGGCAACCATTTATAGTTGCAAAATATCAGACAAAGGTTATAAAAAGTAAGTATGGACTGAATAGTGTAATATATTCCCCGTCAGAAGGCATTTGAGGGAGAAAAGTTGCCTCATTCCCTGTTAACACTGTCCACCCTATGATCTTGACTAGTTGTTCTGAAGCCCTGGCTTGCATACAAGGTTTTATTTTGTTTTCCTCTGTGTTTTGAATGTGCATGTGATTGTGAACTGCGACTGGTATTTCAGGGAGGTTAGAGGAGTCGATTGAGGATTACGAAAAACTCAGGCTGGAGATGGAGGAGACAATGAGTGGGATTAATGATTTGTGAGCATGTAACATTCCTTTAACCTCATTGTCTTTATAAGGTAACTATAACCGACGCAGTGGTTGAGATAGCACAAGTTGCTAAACGGGTGGGGTTTTATAGCGCCTGCATTAGAGTTGGACAATACGATTCCGCAATTGCATAGTACATCTTCAGACTTGGGCTAAAAAAGGAAATATCTCAGAAAAAAAGAGTTGCTTAACAGAACCCTTTGCTTAAATCACGCTAAAGTAAAACTTCCTAGAATCATTTGTAATTTATAGCTGTACTATTGAAATGTTCTTTTTTTACCAACATTTATAAGCACCTTATTAAAAATACACAGTCGCAATATTTTACAAAAATGGCTGATGCACTGCCTTCCTAAAATTTACAAAATAGCTAATGAACTGGTGTCACTAAGGTTTACAAAATGGCTGATACATTGGTGTCATAAAGATTTACAAAATGGCTGATCCATTGGTGTCCCGGAGATTTACAAAACGGCCGATGCACTGGTGTCCTAAAGGTTTGCAAAATGGCTATTGCACTGGTGTCCCAAAGGTTAACAAAATGGCTGTTGCACTGGTATACCAAAGGTTTAAAAAATGGCTGATGCATTGGTGTCCCAAAGGTTTAAAAATGGCTGATGTAATTATTTTGCAGACTAAATAAGATAAAGCCTACCTGATATCTGTCTTATGCAATTTCTCTCTGCATTATTTGCAAAAACTGAGTTACATGGAGATACGTTATACGGTTGTTGGATGAAAGTATCAAGTCTACATTCATAAGGGTGAATAGAGGGATGGACCGACTGTAACGACAATCTGTCGTGTTACTAAAGAACAGTAAGGATGAAACAAGTGTAATGCATAAGCCGTCCTTGCCATTTGGATGTCCAGCTTGTGTAGATTATATGACAGCTTTCGCGTTTGCCTGTGACAAACTCCTATGGCTAGTGATGTGTAGTGTATGTTTGTTTGTTACACACTATGCATTGGTAAACTAACATATCGACTCACAACTCGTGCATGCTATCATCCGCCAGAAGGAAAAAACGTGTAAATGTAATAGTTGTAATAATTGTTATATACTGAAAGGAAAAATAAATGCATAATCAAAAAATTGCTTTTAAACCACATATACACCTTATTCTGTAGTAATGTTCGAGATATATCCCATGTTTTGTACAAAAAGGGGCTACAACTAATTACAGAAAGGACAACTCTTGTCATATAGTAGGCCTTTTAATTAAAGTATACTTTGTTACACGAAATTCATAAATGTTGAAGTTTCGCTTGAAAAAGTCGAGCCATTTCAGTATTGTGCTTAATGTTAAGAGATTGCAACGTTTAAAGCCTAAGTTTGTTCACCTGTCGATAATGAAACTTTAAAGGGGTAACCATTGGTGTGTTCGGTGCTGTTTAAACCGTCTTACCGAAAGGACAGGCCCATTTGATTAGCAGTAGCATATTAAACATACAATATATAGCGGAAATACCCATTATGCGTTTCTTTTTCTTTTCAGCATATCAACGAATATTGTCCTTAAGATTTGACTTTAACCAATAAGAAGAATTTGTTATTTAACTTCATGTAACACAATTCCTAAATTAAAAAAGTATTGTATAGTTTTAAACAACTAACTTTATTTTTGGGTCTGTCAGAGTTTTGGTGTTTTAAATATGACTTAAGTTCTTGCTGCTTTTGCTGTTCGCGATTATCAGATTTTATCCAGACTTTCAATCACAATTCTGTATGCCATGTATTTAAATATTTCATCTGGATTTGTAAATTTAACTAACATGAAATGGGATCAGGGCTTCAGAATAACTGTGTTATTTTATTTGCCATTTAATGTCGCATGGTTTGACTAAGTGATCTTGTGTCCATTTCAGATGAACTGCTTGCGGAGAAGGAGAAGTACAAGCAAATTAGTGATGAACTCGATCAAACATTTGCTGAATTGGCTGGCATGTGAGCGGACAGACACTATCGTCAAACATCGCAGCTATGGCGTCAGAGTCGTTGTCATCAACATGTCTTAATATGCCTGGTTTCGCTCTCAAATTTAAAAATGGCATTATGCAAATTTTTCTTGAACTTTCGAATTCAACTTGAAGTGTTAGAATGAATTGTTTATGTTTTAATATAAATATCTGTTTATGAGAGACGTCATTCAGTGTCAAACGCTTTAATGCTTTTTAGTGAATTAAAATTAGGACTAAATTTATAAGTGTTTACACTGCAAACAAAGGAGACAACGGCGTTTTTTTCGAGAATAATTTTATTTATATTTTTTTAATTTATATAATGCTGTTATTGTTGCAATGTGTTAATAGATCTATGTGGGTGTTTTTCTTTCAAATGTTCAGAGAATTCAGCAAATGAGGTAATATAGTGGCTGTATCTACTAAATATTAACAGATTTATTACTGGACGGATGTCAAGTCTCCTGCTTATCCATTCTTGTATGTATGTATGTATGTAATTAAAAAATTGACAACATTCAGCCAAACCTTTGTGGGGTTACTTACTTCTTCCAAATTCCAGGCGACAAGTAAGGTTAGCAAACATTTTCGTAAGGTGAGGTACCATGTGGTACAAGAACTGACTGAGGTCGTTGGTATCCTTAAAAGTAAATTCATTCTTGTGCCATTCTTAAGGATTTTTTACTGAATGAAAACATTTTGAATTGATAAGCAAGTTAATGCATAGATAACTAATTACCAAAATGCGTAGATAAATAATGCCAATATGCATAGACAAATAAGTACCAGTATGCATAGATAAAGAAGTACCAATATGCATGGATAAGTACCTAGTAGCCTCATGAAAATTTGGCGTGGTGGGATAATGGGGAGTATACTTGGCGGTAACTGTTGAAGTTGCACGAGCTAACACATGGCATAAGTTGCCAGCAGGTCCTGCAATTTCATCCGCGGAAACAATGTTCCATCAGTAATCGAAGCATTAACATCAGCAAATACGTATATATATATATATAAACATGGCAATATCCAGCCCCCTTCTGTCATAGCTGCTCCTCAACTTCAACACAACATCGTCCAACTATCTCCCTTGCCCAGACTGATGTATGTAGCTCTCTACATATGGAGACATTTTTAGTAGGATGTTGTTTGTAAAAAAAGACTTGTAGCCCAAATATCAATTTCATTATATCATTTTACAAAGAACAATTTACTATGTAAATTTAATTATTTTGTATTTCAAAATTGGTACCAATTTTACCTTTATTGTCATAGACAAACTATTATCATTAAAACTATAACTATATATTGCAGTTTAGTATACTAAACTCTGGATAGGGTTTGTAAGGGAGATAATATGTGTATATGTCTTACGGGGCAATAATATGTAGTTAGCTTGGCCTGTCAGTGCGTTCTTCCTGGATATTGCAAATTTTTGATTTTTATCCTTCAATAAAAAAAATCATACTGTTACGCAACATTCGTGTTTTTGTTTACTCCAAAGAACCACATCTGTTTCGTCTTTTAAAAAAAAAAAAGATTGTGAAAAATCTATCTCTGTGATAGTTTCCTCATAATTTGTCAATTTGTCGCCATTATGCAGACAAGTCTTACATTTGGATTACATGCACTCAAGAAATGTAAAAGTACTCCAGTTACATTTTATATCTTGTGGGG
This sequence comes from Cyrtodaria siliqua, assembly GCA_037043455.1. NCBI lineage: Eukaryota > Metazoa > Mollusca > Bivalvia > Adapedonta > Hiatellidae > Cyrtodaria > Cyrtodaria siliqua. Next base: position 39,168 of record JAWPHD010008927.1, on the reverse strand, counting down.
ATGTGGTGGGGAATCATTTCACAAGAAAGTAGGTCGGCTATGATAAAGTGATGCTGGAACATTTGAATCGATGGCTAGAGATACTGTGACCCATAAAACAGCATTGCAAATTCACACCCTAATTACCTGCATTTCGTATCGGTGATTGTGTAATTTGAGGATTCAAAATGTGTGTGATGGCTGGTATTTCTGTCTAAAGACGATGTCCACATAATGGTTATATGGAGAATCTTTCAAGTTTATATGATCACTGTACATTTCTTGCAAACACGGTGAAAATATATATTAAAACAATTAAAAATTACATACAGGTGTTTTACCTCGATCATACTGTGCAGATGTGTTTCTAGTTGGAGTCTACATTGGCTAAATAAACTTGAAAGATCCCTATATCTGATAACTATAGGCGTCTGTTAATTGTGAACAGGGGATGATTGTTTGAACATGGTCAAAGAATGTACATGGGAATTGCCAAATCCAAAATGCAAGAAGCATGAACTTCCCAGGTGGACTGTCCTTGGTGAGAGGAGGATCTCTATTGATTTTCGGGTCAAAAGTCAAGGTCATGGTGATACAATCGTAGAAATCCTCGACTTGGTAGCCATATTCATGAACATTTGCATGTGGACTTCTGTTGATGAGAAGACCCATACTATTGGACCAATACAAAAAAAACTATACAAATACTGCCCTAGATCAGAATGATTCCTGTTGCTTGTATAGGTCCGTCCGCAAGTGGAAGGTCACTGCAACAAAAGAGTTTTCAAAATGACTGGAATATAGATATACCAGTAAAGCAAGTGGTGGGACTATATGGGGTGTACATCATTTCTAGCAAAATTACATTAAAGATAGCAAAATTACTTGAACAAACAATAACCTATGTAGAGAGTTAATTACAGGAACTTAAAAATATAAACTGGAATGACGCTAAACAGTACAAACAATAGTGGAATAGTGAGTACAAACCATCTAAACAGTGAAACTGCATGAACAATCTAGAGTGACATAAGTGGAACAAACAATATTGTGACACAATGGGAATAAACAATCTAGAGGGTGACACAATGGTAACAAAGAATGTACAGAGGGTGACACAATGGTAAAGAATATAGAGGGCGATACAATGGTAACAAAGAACGGGCGTACCTGGAGCATTTTGAAATGTACGCCAGATATGAGAAGCGTGGCTGCGAACCGAGCAGCGACGCTGCGAGAGTGGGGGTTAGGTGTGGGAGGGCCTCCCCCAAGAAAATTTTGAAAATTAGGAGGCAAATGATGCGTTCTCAAGCTATATTTAAGCGTTAATATGGCATTTTGAACTTATTTTTTCACGTTTGCTGACGAATTGTACGCATTGGCGTACGTGCGTATGCCTGGATACGCGCCAGAAGAATATAGGGAGTGACACAATGGTAAAAAATATAGAGGGTGGTACAATGGTAACAAAGAATATAGAGGGTGATACAATGGTAACAAAGAATATAGAGGGTGATGCAATGGTAACAAAGAATATAGAGGGTGATACAATGGTAACAAAGAATATAGAGGGTGGTACAATGGTAACAAAGAATATAGTGGGTGATACAATGGTTACAAAGAATATAGAGGGTGATGCAATGAGAAAAACAATATAGAGTGAAACAACATGAACACTAGAGGGTGATACAGTGAGAACAAACAATATAAATAGTTAAACTGGGAACAAACAATCTAGAGGGTGACACAATGGGAACAGACAATCTAGAGGGTGACGCAATGGGAACAAACAATATGAGGGTGACGCAATGGGAACAATCAATATAGAGGGTGACAATAGGAACAGACGATATCTGAGGGTGACAATAGGAACGAACAATATAGAGGGTGACACAATGGGAACAATCGATATAGAGGGTGACACAATGGGAACAGACAATCTAGAGGGTGACACAATGGGAACAATCGATATAGAGGGTGACACAATGGGAACAAACAATATAGAGTGAAGGGAACAACCACCATTAGAGTAAAATATTAATAAAATTGTAGCGAGTTAAATTATACAAAAACCATATAGTTTTAACACCATTAACAATATAGAGATAAATTACATAAACAACATACAGTGACAGTAAAACAACATGAATTCAAACTATGCAGTAAGTACAAAGTAGAAAGTAATGCTCGTTAACACACTATTTTGATTGATCAAATGTTGTTTGTAAAACAGGAACAAAAGAGGAATTTAATGTCAAAACAATACCTAGAGGAAAACAATATAAACCTTGTAGAGAGTTGAGCAACACACTTTGTAGAAAGTTGAACTTTAAACCATGTAGATGTTGACACAGAATAACTCTTGAGTGAAATAACATTAACATTGTAGAGAGTAAAACTACATCACTCTTGTAGATATGTAAAAAAAAAAGAGTATAATAATGGACCTTTGGAAACGACCGAGCACGACACATACAAAATATTGCAGTCTCGGTTTGATTGAGACTGTTCATGGGTGGTAGTGAAATATGCTAGCTACCGCTCACGCCCTCTAGCCCCGGGTTGAGCAGAACTCAATATTAATAAAATCAACAGCACACAATTTTAACCATCCCGAAGATGGCATGCATATGGCGGTGGACATGGAGTTAGCCTTCTTTAATGTATTCCCCATGTCGTACGGCGTATGGTCCCAGTATCTAATAAAATGAAATGCCCCGAAGAGCGAAATAAACATAATGGAATTTAGTTGGGAGCAGCGGTTATGAAGCCTGCGTATAAAAAGCAGACAACATATCCTATGAGTGGTTAAACAATACCCAGAGCCTTTTATCGGCCGGAGTAGTGGAACCACCGAATCAAAAATTAAGTAAGAAAACAAAAGAAATTGAAAATGTACCACCGATAACTAACTATAAGTATCGGGCTTAGCGATCTCCAAAGATCGAATGAATAACAGTACTGATTGCATGCGCGGGGAGACGTTTTACTGCCGCCAACTGCACAAGCAACGCCACTGTGCTAGAAAAAAAGAGTATGAAACTGCATAACCTTTGAGCAAAACAACATAAAACCTTGCAGAGAGGAAAACAACAAACATTTTGAGAGTAAAACAATATAAACATTGTAGAGAGTTGAGCAACATAAACATTGTAAAGAGTAAAACAACACAACTTTAGAGAATAGAGAAAGTAAAACAGAATAAACCTCGCAGAGTAAAATAACATAACCTTGTAGAGAGTAAATAGAGTTTAATAACCAGTGTTTTTGAGATACGGGAAATATCTCCCGAGGTAAACAAATGGCCCCGATATAAGAACGAGTTTAATTTAAAATGATATCATATAATATTTCTAATGATTCACGCCTTTTTACACGAGTTTGCACGAGAACGCCAAGACGACGATGCGTCATACAAACAAAACAAGTGGAATCAGAACTCTTCATTATTTTCGTGATCGTTATTCCCTAGTGGCGGAATCTGGCGACGATGTCCATAAAACAATCGGAACGTCATTTGGCGTTTCCACCACTGACGGAAAAGGCCGAGCAATGTTCTGTACTTCTCCCACTGGGAGATATTTCCCAGTAGAGCAAACGATTCGATATAGCTTTTCTATTCCCAGTATTTCCTATACAAATCACAGAAAAATATGTAATATATAACACCATAAATAGTATATAGGGTAAAATAACAAACTCTGTGTAGAGTAAATCAACATCAACCTTGTAGAATAAATCATTAAGGGCACGACAAGAAAGATCATAGACAAACATCAAACAACACCGTCCCAATGAGCTTTAGATAAACCTTGTAGAGTGTAAAACGTCAACATTGTAGAGAGTAAAACAACATAAAACTTATAGAGAGTAAAACAATATTAACGGTATGAAGAGTAAAATAACACGCTTTGTATAGAACAAATCAAAATTGTAGGTACAACATAAACCTTCTAGAAATTTAAACAACATTAAACATGTAGTGAGTAAACCAAACAACCTTGTAAAGAGTAAAACCACATAGAACTTGTAGAAAGTAAAACAACAAACCTTGTGAAGAGTAAAACGACAATAACCTTGTTGATTGTAAAACATCAACATTGTAGAGTATGGAACAACATAAAACTTTCAGAGATTTAAACAACATAAACCTTCAGAGAGTAAAACAACAAACATTGTAAAGAAGAATGAAGCTTGGAAGAACGTAAAACAATAAACCTTGTAAAGAGTAACACATACACCTTGTAGAGCAGAAAACAACAACTCTTAGAGAGTAAGACAACATAAACCTGGTAAGAACAAAACATTAACATTGTAGAGAGTAAGACAACATAAACCCATGTAGGCAGAAACACAAATTGTGTACAGAGTAAAAGACTGGTTCTACCCAGGAAAATGGGATGGTCTGCCTCTACCACAAAAAAAAAATGAACAGTAGTATATAGCCTAACTTGTGCTCAAAAGGTTGTGAAACACATAAACATTGCACAGAGTAAAACAACATAAACATTGTATGGCGTAAAACAACATGCATATTGTAGAGAGTAAAACAACATAAACCTTATACAGGATAAAGCAACATTAACCTTGTAGAGAGTAAACAACAAAGACATTGTACTTGGTAATGCAACATAAACCTTTTAGAGAGCAAAATAACATAAACCTTGTACAGATTAAAACAACATAAACCTTGTAGAGAGTAAAGGAACATAAACATTGTGCAGAGTAAAACAACATAGCATTGTAGAGTAAACTGCAAACGGCATTGAGAGTAAAACAGCATACACCTTGAGGGAATCAACAATCATTGTACAGTGTAAAAACAATATAAACCTTGTAGAGAGTAAACCAACATAAACCTTGTATAGAGTAAAACAACATACACATTGTATAGAGTTAAACAACATAACATTGTAGAGAATAAGACGACATAACATTGTAGAGAGTAAAACAAAAAAACTTGTAGAGAGTAAAACAACGTAAACAGTATAGAGAGTTAAGCAATAACTCTCCATGGAACTTTGTAGAAAGTAAAACACCAAAACTCTTGCAGAGAGTAAAACCACATTAATCTTGTAGAGAGTAAAACCACATAAACCTTGCAGAGAGTAAAATCACATAAACATTGCAGAGAGTAAAACCACATAAACCTTGGAGAGAGTAAAACCACATAAACACTGCAGAGAGTAAAACCACATAAACCTTGCAGAGAGTAAAACCATATAAACCTTGCCACATAAACCTTGCAGAGAGTAAAACCATATAAACCTTGCAGAGAGTAAAACCACATCAACCTTGCAGAGAGTAAACCCACATAAATCTTACAGAGAGTAAAACCACATAAACCTTGTAGATAGTAAAACCACATAAACATTGCAGAGAGTAAAATCACATAAACCTTGCAGAGAGTAAAACCACATAAACCTTGCAGAGAGTAAAACCACATAAACCTTACAGAGAGTAAAATCACATAAACCTTGCAGAGAGTAAAACCACATAAACCTTGCATAGAGTAAAACACCTAAACTTTGTAGAAAGTAAACCACATAAATTGTGTAGAGAGTAAAACCACATAAACCTTGCAGAGAGTAAAAACACATAAACTTTGTAGAGAGTAAAGCAACAACTATAGTGGAGATTTAAACAACATAAACTCTGAAACAATGCAAACACCATACACTGACATCATAATCACTGTAGAGATTTAAACAACATAACCTTGCAGAGTAACACTGCACACGCCTTGAGTGAAACCACACACCTTATAGATAGTAACAATCCTTGTAGAGAGTAAAACATCGTACATCTTGAGTGAAACAACACATCTTGTAGAGAGTAATACGACATAAACAGTGTAGAGAATGAAACACAAATTTCTTGTAAAGAGTAAAGTAACACGAACAATGTAAAACCACATAAACCTTGCAGAGAGTAAAACCACATAAACCTTGCAGAGACACATAAACCTTGCAGAGAGTAAAACCACGTCAACCTTGCAGAGAGTAAAACCACATAAATCTTACAGAGAGTTAAACCACATAAACCTTGTAGAGAGTAAAGCAACATAAACCTTGTAGAGAGTAAAACAACATAAACATTGTAGAGAGTAAAGCAACATAAACCTTGTAGAGAGTAAAACAGCATACACCTTGAGTGAAACAACAAATCTGTATAGAGTAAAATAACATATACCTTGAAGAGAGTAAAGCAACATAAACCTTGTAGAGAGTAAAACATCATACACATTGAGTGAAACAACAAACCTAGTAGAGTAAAACTACATATACCTTGAAGAGAGTAAAGCAACATTAAACATTACATGTTCTGCGTATTAACTTTCATACCCCATCCAACCCCTTCTCCAAGAAGCGAAAACGGGGTTGGCTGGGGTATGAAATAAAACCTTAATTTTGGCTTAAAACGTTTGCATATTGTAAAATCAAAACATTTAATAGGTAATTTTAAACAGGTTATCGCATTTTTTTTAGTAAAACTGGTTTTGAAACGAGTTTTATTGTTGAAATATCTGTTATAAAATCATGCTACTATAAGCTTTCCCATTGCTTAATGGAATTAAGGTGGGACCAAGTAAGGGATGTAAACAGTAAAACAGCATAAGCCTTGTAGAGAGTAAAACAACATAAACATTGTACAGAGTAAAACAACATAAACCGTGTAGAGAATAAAATAACATAAACCTTGTACAGAGTAACGCTACTTAAACCTTTTAAAGAGTACAATGACATACACATAGTACAGAGTAAAACAACATAAACCGTGTAGAGAATAAAATAACATAAACCTTGTACAGAGTAAAGCTACTTAAACCTTTTAAAGAGTACAATGACATAAACCTTGTACAGAGTAAAGCTACTTAAACCTTTTAAAGAGTACAATGACATAAACATAGTACAGAGTAAAACAACATAAACCGTGTAGAGAATAAAATAACATAAACCTTGTACAGAGTAAAGCTACTTAAACCTTTTAACGAGTACAATGACATAAACCTTGTACAGAGTAAAGCTACTTAAACCTTTTAAAGAGTACAATGACATAAACCTTGTACAGAGTAAAGCTACTTAAACCTTTTAAAGAGTACAATGACATAAACATAGTACAGAGTAAAACAATATAAACCTTTTAGAGAGTACAATAACATTAACATTGGGGGGCACTCCACAGTTTAATGTACATTTCTCAATCATCAAACCCATGACAAGCTCTTAGCCTGAATCCTTGAGCAAAAATAAATCACATCATCATTGTGTCATACATTTCTTAGAAGACAATAAAATTACCCATGTTTCCATACCAAATAAAAGTATCATAGAGCATTTTCTGTACAACTTTAGTCCCATTTCTTTAAGATTACCCCACCCCTTAAAACATGCTAAAAATGCAATTTTAGCAATATTTCAAATGTCAATAAATAAAAATAAAAAAAATTCCTACACATATCAGGGTCATGTCTGCACTCATAATGCTCTTGCATATCAGGAAATGCTAAATTTTACATACCTAGTCCGGCATTTTAAAAAGTTATTCCATGCTGATCTCCCCGTCAGTGAAAATCAGCCATTTTAACTACTTTTAGGAAGTTTTTGATTGGTTCACATTTTTCTATTTATAGCCTCCAAAAAAAACAAAGAATGCATATTCCAATACACCAAAATAAACTTAGAAGTAATCAAAACTGAAAAAAACATCAAACATGTGCTTCATAATTATTATAAAGACCATCCATGGACCTAAAAGATGCTTAGTTGATTTCTTTCTGATTTACACCATGGACATTCATGCGAAACTGAGGACTGCCCCCTTGTACAACATTGTAGAGAGTAAAACAACATCAACATTGTACAGAGTAAAACAACATGAACCTTGTAGAGAAACAACATAAACCTTTTAGAGAGTACAATAACATAAACCTTGTACAGAGTAAAACAACATAAACCGTGTAGAGAGTAAAGCGACATAGACCGTGTAGAGAGTAAGACAATATAACAATGTAGAGAGTAAAGACGTCAAACAACATAACAGTGAAACCATTGGGATGGTGGCGTTTGATGTTTGTCTATGACCTTTCTTGTCGTGCCCTTAATGGTTTATTCTCTTGTTGCTCTGGCTTCTGCCAAGTCATTGAGTACCTTCATTGTGGCTTTCTAGGCTATTTTTTTTTTGTATTATATTTACACGAGCATATTTGTGTTTTACTTATATTGCCTATTGATGCTGCCTTGTTGGTTAGAGATTAGATCATGGCGGGGATTTCTTTATTTACACTGTCCTGTTTTAATGGGATGACTGTAGGGTAAGTGTGAGGTTTGGTGCACCCTAAAACAGGTTTAAACCCCCCATGGCCTACTTTGCCACTGACCTTTCCAAGGCGGTAGCCCTATTGTCAACCCTTTTGCTTATTACTTTTGCCTTCTTGTTTGTCTGTTTGCGTGTTTGTTTCTGTGTTTTGTGGTTGACTGTCCTCCTTGAATGCTACTTTCCTTGTCCGATCCTTTTATATTTCCCTATACACTTTCTTAAGACTAACAACAAAATACGTGTAGAGATTGAAACAGCATAACCTTGTAGAGAGTAAAACCGACACGCCTTGAGTGAAACCACACACCTTATAGATTAAACAACATAATCTTTGCAGATAGTAAACCATCGCACACCTTGAGTGAAACAACACTCCTTGTACAGAGTAATACAACATAAATATTGTAGAGAGTTGAAGAGCATATGTATTGTAAACAGTAAAGAAACATGGATCTTGTAGAAAGTAAAACAACATAAACCGTGTAGAGAGTAAAACAGCGTATCCTTACAGAGAGTAAAACCGCACACGCCTTGAGTGAAACCACACACCTTATAGATTAAATTTACAACATAATTTTTGTAGATAGTAAACCATCGCACACATTGAGTGAAACAACACTCCTTGTAGAGAGTGATACAACATAAACATTGTAGAGTGTAGAACAGCATATGTATTGTAAAGAATAAAGCAACACGAACCTTGTAGAAAATAAAACAAAACATAAACTGTGTAGAGAGTTAAACAAAATAAATGTCGTAGAGAGTAAAACAACACACACCTTGCAGAAATTAAAACAACATAAACCTTGTAGATAGTAAAAACAACATAGTTATTGTAAAGAGTAAAACAACATGAACATTGTAGAGATTAAAACAACATAAACCTTGTACATAACTCAACAACATAAACATTGTATAGAATAAAACAACATAAACCTTTAAGAGAGTTTAACAACATAAACATTGTAAAGAGTTAAACAACATGCATCTTGTAGAGAGTAACAACATAAACCTTGAAGAGAGTTTAACAGCATAAACATTGTAGAGAGTAAGACAACATAAACATTGTACAGAGTTAAACAACATGCATCTTGAAGAGAGTAACAACATAAACATTGAAGAGAGTTTACACAACATAAACATTATAGAGAGTAAGACAGCATAAATAATGTACAGAGTTAAACAACAGGCATCTTGTAGAGAGTAACAACATAAACATTGAAGAGAGTTTAACAACATAAACATTGCAGAGAGTAAGACAGAATAAATATTGTAAAGAGTTAAGCAACATGCATCTTGTAGAGAGTAACAACATAAACCTTGAAGAGAGTTTAACAACATAAACATTGTAGAGAGTAAGACAACATAAACATTGTATAGAGTAAAACAACATAAACCCTTGGGGTAAAAACAACATAAACATTGTACAGAGTACAGCAACATAAACATATGCACTGCGTAGAGAGCAACAACATAAACCTTGAAGAGAGTTTAACAACATAAACATCGTAGAGAATAAGACAGCATAAATACTGTACAGAGTTAAACAACATGCATCTTGTAGAGAGTAACAACATAAACCTTGAAGAGAGTTTAACAACATAAACATTGTAGAGAGTTTAACAGCATAAACCTAGAAGAGAGTTTAACAGCATAAACATTGTAGAGAGTTTAACAGCATAAACCTTGAAGAGAGTTTAACAACATAAACATTGAAGAGCTTTTAAAAACATAAACATTGTAGAGAGTAAGACAGCATAAATAGTGTACAGAGTTAAGCAACGTGCATCTTGTGAGAGTAAAACAACATAACTTGTATAGAGAGTAAAACAACGTAAACAACATAAACAAGAAAACAGCATAAACCTGTTCAGAGTGAATCAACATAAACATTGCACAGAGGAAAACAACATAAACATTGCACAGAGTAAAACAACATGAACATTGTAGAGAGTGAAACAACATAAACATTGTAGAGAGTAAAACAACATCAACATTTTACAGAGTAAAACAACATGAACCTTGTAGAGAGCAAGACAGCATAAACATTGCACAGAGTAAAACAACATGAACCGTGTAGAGAGTGAAACAACATAAACATTGTAGAGAGTAAAACAACATCAACATTGTACAGAGTAAAACCACATGAACCTTGTAGAGAGTAAAGCAACATAAACATTGTAGAGAGTAAAACAACATCAACATTGTACATAGTAAAACAACATGAACCGTGTAGAGAGTAAAACAACAAAAACATTGTAGAGAGTAAAACAACATAAACATTGTACAGAGTAAAACAACATGAACCGTGTAGAGTAAAACAACAAAAACATTGTGAAAGTAAAACAATATAAATGGTGTAGATAGTAAAATAAAGTAAACAACATAAACAGAAATACAACATAAGCCTGCTTAGAGCCTGCTATCAACATATAGACATTGTATTGAGAAATAAGATGATAAAAAAAGGCGTATAACAGAAGTATGGCACTTTGCTTTTCATGACATGGAACACACATACGTTTACGGACATTCTGAGATACGATGAACAATTCAAATTTTAAAAAAATCCAAGTGTTAATTGTCGGAGTTCCATGATAATCCTCACAAAATAAACACCGTTGCCGGTCGGAGCCAATTAAGTAGCCAAACTATCACGTGGCACCTTAACTTTTCCTTTTATATCCTCTCTCATTTATTCATTGATTTTTATGATAATTCATTCAAAAGATTCATAATGAATATCAAAATGGGATTATAATACATATATATTTTTTCGATATAAGAAGTTGTATAAAAAACTGTTTAAAATTAATAAATCTCATCATTTTTGGCTTTTCTCTTAAAAACTAAGGTTTGACATATAGTAAAAGCTTCCGTTGAACTCCTTTTTTGTTTAAAATGGAAGAGTAAGAAAAATGCTATCATTAGAAGTAGAATTAAATTTTTGATGGGTTTTAGTATAAATGAAACTTGTATCTATAAAGATACAAGTGTTTAACGTTGGGTAACATTTTGTCAAATGTTCGCACTGTCCCAGATGAAATTCAGGTAAATTCAGTGTCAAATCGTCTGTGATCTAACCTTTTGTACTATGCACTAACCTGCTCTCGCAACATACAGATACCTCAGATGTGCCGACGCCGAGACGAAAAGAATAGCTTGCATTTCCTTCGAAAAGTCGAACTAAAATTCGGTGTCTTGACTGTAAAGCTTGTTTCAATGCATAATAAAACAGAAGAAATACTCTCAAAACGTTTATTAATAATCACTTTATAGCTGTTTTTAAAATCAAATAGAATAGTTTCGCATTTACATTTTTTTTATATTGAATTTCAGTGTCTAGCTTTTCTTGATAAATGACGCTAACATCTTTCGTATTAAAGTTACTGAAAATTAAGGTTCATGTAGTTATATTTTACACTTGTGTAGGCTACATAATAACTAGTAATATAATACAATTCATTGATTCTTTTTGGATTTTTTATTTATTATTGTTTGCTTCTTCTGTTACACGGTAATCTTGAACTTTTTATCAAGCAATAAAAGTAGCTTCTTTATTCATCCAGCGCGGCGGATTTGTAACCGGAGGCCCCGGGTTCAATCCTCCGTGGTGCCACTGAGTTCCGTCGGTGTGTTCTTGGGCAAGACACTTTACCTTAGCCTCGTCCGTCGGATGGGGACGTAAACCGGGCGGTCCCGTGTATCGGTCTATCCTCCGAGCACGTTAAAGAACCATAGGAATATATTCGATAATAAGAGTAGGGCAGGTTCCCGGATTCCTATGTATCCTTCCCCTCTCTCTGGGGCGGCTCTAAATAACCTATACTGTGTTGATGAGCCGTTAAACAACATTCAATTCAATTATTCATCCAGTATCATTTTGACTTTAAAACTGCTTCCATATCATTAAATAAAATGTTGAGTTTTCTTTCTTCTTCTTATTGTTCCAAAGTTTTGTACATATTATTGGTGCAATATAATGCATAATCAACAGTTAGAAATATGCAAGAACAATTTGCCTTATATTAATGCAGACATTAAATGAACTGTGTCCAGACACAGCTACTGAGGCAGAAAAAATTAAAACAAACTGAATTAAGTTAAAATATGTATTTGTCCTTAAACAATATCAATGTCTGCCTATTTAATCGGCTGCTATATGCCAAATGTATCATTAGTAAAGCTTCTGTAAGTTTTGTATTCTAGAGAGCAGTAAGCAGTTACATATTTGGTTATGTCATATATGGCCCTGTATATTGAAGATCAGTGAAGTAATAGGAGATTATTACTTCACTGTGAAGATTAAACAATTTCGAGTTATGAAGTAAAAACTAACGGAATGTCGCAGATTTTTAAAAAAACAAGATTGCCGTGTGCCCCTTTTGCATCTCCATTTATTTATGCAGCATCATGTTCACTTTAAACATTAATATAATTAAATAAAATGCTGAGTTGGTTTTTCTCTTAATTCTCTGATTTACCATAAGCACTAGCGGATCCAGGGGGGGCGCGCACCCGGCACCCGGCGCGCGCCCCCCCTAAAAATTCCGGATCATACATGTATGTCCATTTTACTGTAGATAAAATATCAAATACGCCCTCAGTATAATTATTTTTTTCGCTCGCTTCGCTCGCTCGACGCATCATGGCTAATGAGTGGTTTAATTAACACATTGTTAAATCCGTTTATTTGAAAACGCATTTTTTTTATTCATACATGTATGTCCATGTTATTGTAGATAAAATATCAAATAATTTCGTTGCACGCCCTCAGTATAAAAAAAATTCTCGCTCGCTTCGCTCGCTTGACGCATAATGGCTAATGAGTGGTTTAATTAACACATTGTTAAATTCTTTTATTTGAAAACGGACTTTTGTTATTCATACGTGTATGTCCATGTTACTGTAGATAAAACATCAAACAATTTAGATGGACGCCCTCAGTATAATTTTTTTTCTCGCTCGCTTCGCTCGCTCGACGCATAATGGCTAATAAGTGGTTTTATTAACACATTGTTAAATCCTTTTATTTGAAAACGGACTTTTTTACCCTATAAATGCACTACCGCAAACGTTTTATGAGGCTAGAGACGGACCCGAAAATTGACCAAAATATTACGCCCCCCCTAAGCTGAAATCCTGGATCCGCCCCTGATAAGTATAAAGATATTATTAATTATTTGATGCAATATAATCAACGACATGATTTGCTTTGAGCTATCTAATAATTCATATTAAATAATGATTGCAAAAATGCATGTTATGTAGAAAACTAACGGGACGCCGTGATTTTTATACAAATAACATTAAATAAAAAGCAAATAAAACAAAAAAATGCTATGTGTCCCTTTAATTAAATTACGACTTGACGACGATGCTTTGAACTTTTCCCGCTGTATGAAGTTTATCCTGTACCACAGAATGGTTATCGACCTTGAAATAAACAGGTAGTTTTTAATTGAAATTGCACGAATACCATTCGCATCAGCTGTCAGATGTCAAGGAACACCACCATTGAAACGTTAATTTGTCTGCTGAATGCGTGCAAGATTTGCCAGACTGCCAATAAAAACACGTGCAAGCTTCTTCCTATTTCTGTACGTATATGAATGTAAAATCACCCATTGAAAGCTTACATTTCAGTTTAAATTGTGTCCGTTGGTCAGTCAGTTCTTTTTTAATTTTCTCAAAATCACCTGTGCAGTGTAATCTAAGTCCCACCATAATCTCGTCGTCTAGATTCCCACCCAATATCTCATTCTTGCAATGGCGGATTTAGACCCCATAACATTCGGTCCACTGTTGTTCATCGTCGGATATAACAAATAAAATAGTTCGAAAATAAAATGCATAAGAGTTAACCATTTTGAAAAAATATGTCTGCATCCAAAGTTTATAAATTATATATATACAGTATAGCACTTTTGTCATAGATATTGTTATAGGAAAACACTTTTTTCTCAGAAACCACAAGTCATATATTGAAGTAGATCTAAACCAAAGGGAAAAAGTGCGACCAGGACGGGACTTGAACCCGGGACCCTTAGATTAGAGGGCGAGTGCTCTACCAGCTTGAGCTAACCGGGCCAATGGGTACCCATATCACCACACTCCTCCTCGTTTACCTTTTAAAAGCTGACCATCTCTCCAGTTTTTACAGACCCCCATTGCCTACGAGGGTCATTCAATAAGTTCTGTCACTAACGCGTTTTAACAATTATGTGCTCGTTGTGAGTGTTGATGTTTGATACCAAATGAAAGGAGGTTTCAATACCATTCCATTGATGGTAAAATGAATGCTGTATCTTTTGTGTGACGAAAGTTATGGAACATTTAATACACATCACTTATACATACTGAGGCATTTTCGTCCTGAGTGTTTTCAGGTATGTTAATTGTTACTTTTTTTAAATGCCTGTTTCTCTTTAAGTACTTGTCGAAGACCTTTGAAATTTCTCATACATTACCAGTTATATCTGTGCATTACAATATTCAGAATTAAGCATGGTAGATGAAAAGGCATTGTCTTAGAAATTAACATTTTAAGCTAACGTGTAAAATTAATTTAATGATAAATGGGCATTAAATGGAAGAGCAGTCTTCTGAAATAGCGTTTTTGGATGATCAATAATTTCACTAAACATTGTAAAAAATTCTACAATAATGTGTTGAATATGAAATTTAAACCCTGAATGACTAGGCTTTGTAGACAAATATGAAAACTTTTTAATACTATGAGATAATTACGACATTTAAAAGATAGTATAATATTTCCGTAAACAAAACGAAGAAAATCAGTGTTATTTCTGCTAAACTTAAGGGATATGCATTCACTCATATCTGGTTTGCAGCAAGACCTTTCCGAATTCTCGACAATAATTTTCAAGGATTATGGGCGAATAACAACAAATGGCGTACAAGAAAATTTAAAAGCATAGAATTATTCAAATAATTTTTACAACGTTTTGTAACAAGGACATTTTCAGAGATGTCAGTATCCAAAAGGTGTGGTAGGGGGAGGTAATTCAGGGGTATAAATAACCTGAAATTTTTCATTTTTGTTGTGGAATTTAAGAGAGCGAACCCAGTAGTACTATAAATACACTACTTTATCTCAGTGTAATATCCAGTTCAAAGGATATATGCCTAGTGACAGAACTTTTTGAAGCACCCTCGTATATCCTGAGTTCACCAAATTATTCACGTCGCCAATGAACAGGGTGACTGTACCACATGACCTATGATGTCATTATTGCTAATTCGTGAAGAAAAAAATTGTAAACATTCGCCCACATCGAAAGCTTCAGAGTGCGATAAGATATGTATTTCTTAACCATTTTCTACCAAAGAAATCGCATTCGAACGCAAAAAATGTACTCTACCCTCGACTGATATTATTCTTTAATGAAAGTTGGTACTTTTGGTAAACACTTTGGAAAACTTCTGAAAATGCACCAGAACAAATTGCTAATCCATGAAGCGTACTTTAATTTTGCGCATATTATGAACAAAATCCATGCATATACCCCCGTTTTTATCACGAAAACTTCCACAATATTATTTCACATCAGGTAAGCGAAAGGGTTTTGTGTAAAAGAACCTGTTCGCAAGAATTAATGCATTTTTAAATTATGCTAAGGCCAAAAAAAAAAAGTTGTTTGTTTCCGCTAACATTCCCAAAAAAAATAGGGTAGGTAGGTAGGCATAACTTTTTTTTTTTCGATAACTTTTTTTTTATTTAAGAGGCAAATTTTGTGCTATAGGTATGTGAACAGACAGCATTGTACACAGTTTATCATTGACAAGGCATGTTTGTGCTACACATAGTATCAACCTACAGCATTGTACACAGTTTATCATTGACAAGGCAAGTTTTGTGCTATACATAGTATCAACCTACAGCATTGTACAATTTCATTGAAAATGCAAACTTTAAGCTTTAAGATGCAGGACCGGTATCTCGAGACCTTCAGAATAGAATGAAAAGGCTTCTGTTGGTTAAATATGTAATAAAAATAGCAATACCAAAATATTAGCCACCGATTTCAACATAAAACATAGAATTTCGACTTTCCAAGTTTTTTATCAAAACATTTCTTGAATCTGACTATGAAAGAAACAATAAAATTCCCTGGTTGTGGTGGGACTCGAACCCGCAACCTGCTGCTCACAAGACAAGCGCTCTAACCACTGAGCTATCGAGGTAGTTGAAATAAACGATAATACAAGTCCTATTTATAACACTGAGTTAAACACATTCAAACTGTAAACAAACAAACAAGAAAAAGCTGGCAGCTTTTTCTTCCAAATGTTAATTTTCTCCATGTTTATGAAACATTTCGGTGTTATCATTTTAGATTAATTCATTTTTAGGGGAGTGTAATACATAGCCAAATCATAATTTGAAAGTATGCATGTAAACAAACTTGACCTCCCTATACCGGTCCTGCATCTTTAACATATCAACCTACAGCATTGTACAATTTCACTGAAAAGGCAAATTTTAAGCTAAACATATCAACCTACAGCATTTTACACAGTTTTTCAGTTTGAAAATACTACTATTAGTATTATTATGTTGTATTTTGATGGTAAAAAATGACAACATGAATTTAAATGCATGCTATCATTTTTTACCATTAAAAATACTAGTGAAAACTTGATTTCACACAGTTTTAATACCATCAAACATCATGGTGTTTCAGAGCAAAATTTTCTTGATAAATATTTACTTCTGTACTTTTTTATCTTACAATTAACAGCTATTATAAAGGATTTAAATTTATCGACAAAAAAGGAAATGTGACAAAACCTCGTAAGAATTTTCTCCATTGATGTTGGTGGAAACCAGGGTCTTCACAAGGTTGATGGCTTGAGGATGATATGAAAGAAATAGTTCGTAGAATGTCCAAGAGAGTAGACACACTGATTTTTTTTGTATAGGCTTGTTATTGTGAGGGCAGATGCCCAAATTCACGGCCAAAATACACGTTGGCCGATCCGTGGAGGCTGCCATATTGGATCGACTGCTGACGATAAAAACGAGGACAACCAAATGAATACGTTTTTCGTACTCATTTATTTCGTTCCGTCTACGTTTCGCAAACATTTTCTTTCGTACCCAAAAATGTTCGTACCAAAATCGGAAAAAAAAGTTTAGGGTCGGGGGGTAAAATAAGGGTCGGTCGGGTTAGTGGAAACAAACAACTTTTTTTTTTACGCCTAATCCGTGAAGTCGATTATTTTATGCTAAACCGTGAAGTCCTTTGTGTTTTCAATTATCTAAAACGTTATAAAACCTATGTTTTAATCTTATTTTGTCCGTCGTCAGACTTCGTCCGTCGTTGTTGTCTTTCGTCGTCATCGTAAACATTTAAACAACATATCTGAAACCACTGGGCGAAATTGCATAATACTTCACAGGAACGATTTCTGAGTGGTTATCTCTCAATGTTATTAAAAATCTGGCAATCAACCCAGAACTCGGGTTGGCATGCCAACAGAAGGAAAATATAGAAAGGTGGGATATAGTCCTGCAGTTTTATATTCCAGAAAAGTCCATTATAAACCCTTACTAAACACAGGGCTTTATATATGACGGGGATATGACACGGCAGTACAAATGCTGTATTCAACTGAGAACACTTGTCGTCCAGGTAAGTTTATCGATTATACGCTGCATTTAGCGATTTTTACTACGCTTAACGTGGCGGTATGCGAGAGGCCTCGATGTACGGCATACCCATCTACATTGCAAACAGACATTATATATCCTTGTTTTACTGATGTTTTATATATTTTACATTGCCAGAAAGCCAAATAAATAACCTTTCTAATGGTATAATTTTCTTCCAAATAACGGTTAAATAAAACGGTTAAATAAATAGGTAAAATCTCGAGTTTGAAAGGAAATATATCGCATTTTTTTCTTTTCTTAAAGCGTTTACACACATCACCGTGTGTTTATTGTTTTGGTTACATGTATTGTTTAATGAATATTTACATAAGCGTTGCCGCAGTTATCAAGCGGTTCTTTTTTTCAGTCTAGATAATGTTTGTGACAATAACAATACATTTAAATGATTTATTAAGTAAGCAAAATTAAATTATCTTTTTTAACTTTTCTATAAATGTTTGTTAACAACAACTGGTAAAACCTCGACTGCATTGTGTTAGCAATTAAGAATCGTTTGATTAATGTATTAATTCCGGCATATCGATTGAGTAATTAACAAACACACATGTATCAATTAAAAAAAGTAAGATCGGCAAACATGGTAATGATAATTCGAACAACACATTATTGGTGTTTGTTTGTTTTCTTCTCACTTTTAAAGTTTTTAACCAGCTACAATTGTTGACAAAATCTAGTTGCAGTGATTATAAAATGCTCTCATTTCCAAGTTAGTTGCTGCAAAACGTAATTGTAAGTATCCTTTTCACGATTTTCGTTGGTTGTTCGTTTTTTAGCAAGTTTTTAATTGCTTTTTTTAGTGTTTCCAAGGCAGTAGCCCTATTGTCAACCCTTCTGTGTTTGTGATGTTGTTTGCTTATTATTACTTTTGCCTTCTTGTTTGTCTGTTTGCGTGTTTGTTTCTGTGTTTTGTGGTTGACTGTCCTTCTTGAATGCTACTTTCCCTGTCCGATCTTTTTATATTTCTTTGTTCTCAAAATTGCGATGAAAAAAAAGATGGCTGACGTTCGTGCAGTTTCTTGTTTGCTTGTTTTATACGCCTTTCACACTTTGTATATATTTGTCGATCATTGTTTATCATACAAAACATATGCAATTTGTGTTTAGTGTAGTTTTGTTGGTTATGACTTTGATTTCAACAAATATATATTTGTTTAGTTTGGCCATTTTGAACGAGTTTTTTT
This sequence comes from Cyrtodaria siliqua, assembly GCA_037043455.1. Classification (NCBI taxonomy): domain Eukaryota; kingdom Metazoa; phylum Mollusca; class Bivalvia; order Adapedonta; family Hiatellidae; genus Cyrtodaria; species Cyrtodaria siliqua. The sequence continues at coordinate 19,989 of JAWPHD010008927.1, read as the reverse complement.
TTCTCCTGTATTAGCATGTATATTTTATGGAAGGGTTAACATTTTTTCTCAATTAAACCTTACCTGTTGATGATTGCAAGTAATAACAGATATATTAAAATTATGATAAGTGTTGTTTTTAAGTGGGTTACGATTTTGATTTAAGCAAAAAAAAAAAATCGCCATTTTGAAGGAAAAAAAGATCTTGGATCAACGGGTATATTTTATGGAAGGGTAAACTTTTTTTCTCACTTACACAGTACTTTTTGATGATTGCATGTAATAACAGACATATTGAAATTGTGTTTAGGGTAGTTTTTAAATGGATTATGACTTTGATTTTAACAAATTGTTTTTTTTTTACTTGCCATTTTGAAAAAAGAAATTCTCTTGGATAAACATGTATATTTTATGAAAGGGTAACCTTTTTTTCTCTCAATTAAACCATACCTGTTAATGCTTGCAAGTAATAACAGACATATTGAAATTATTATTTAGGGTAGTTTTTAAATGGATTATGACTTTTGATTTAAAAAAAATAAATAACTTGGTCATTTTGAAGAATTTTTTTTTCTCTTGGATCAACATGTATATTTTATAAAAGGGTAAACTTTTTTCTCACTTACACAGTACCTGTTGATGATTGCATGCATACATATTGAAATTGTGTTCATGGTAGTTTTTAAGTGGGTAAGTTGTTAAAATCAAATTCATAATATCAAAGTTACCCACTTAAAAACTACCCTAAACACAATTTCAATATGTATGTTATTACTTGCAATCATTCAACAGATACGGTTTAACTGATAGAAAAAAAATACCTTCCATAAAATATACATGCTAATCCAGGAGAGAGAGAAAAACATGTTCAAAATGCCAAGTTAAAAACATACATATATATTGCTTAGATTAAAATCATAAAAACAACACCAAACACAAACTGCATATTTTTTGTACGATAAACAAAGATCGACAAATATACAAAAAGCGTGAAAGGAAAGAAACTGCACGAATGTCGGTCATCGTTTTTTCATTACAATATCACACATGCTGGTTTGAGAACAAAACACAAAATAAAGCCATTAAAACTGCTGAAAACACGAACAACCCATGCAAATCGTGAAATTCCGTCTTGCAGCAACTAACTTGGACATGAGAGCATTTTATAATCCCAGCAGCTAGACTAAATCAGCCGACTTTAAATGGGATGACAGTAGGGTAAGTGTGAGGTTTGGTGCACCCTACAACCGGTTTAAACCCCCAGTGGCCTACTTTGCCACTGACCGTTCCAAGGCGGTAGCCCTATTGTCGACCCTATTGTGTTTGTGATGTCATTTGCATTTATTATTACTTTTGCCTTCTTGTTTGTCTGTTTGTGTGTTTGTTTCTGTATTTTGTGGTTGACTGTCCTGCTTGAATGCTACTTTACCTGTCCGATCTTTTTGTATTTCTTTAAAACCGGGAAGAAAACAAACAAAAAACAAACACTAATAATGTGTTGTTCGAATTATCATTACCATGTTTGCCGGTCTTTCTTCTTTTTATTGATACATGTGTGTTTGTTAATTACTCAATCGATATGCCAATATAATACATTAATCACATGATTCTTAATTGCTCACACAATGCAGTCGAGGTTTATAGAAAAGTTAAAAAAGATAATTTAATTTTGCTCACTTAATAAATCATTTAAATGTGTTGTTATTGTCACAAACATTATTTAGACTGAAAAAAAGAACCGCTTGATAATTGCGGCAACGCTTTTATTTTGTTTACCGACACGAGATTCTCCACGTGCATTTAACCTTTGAAGAAATTGTTTGAAAGAACACCAATCAATAGAAAGGTTATTCATTTGGCTTTCTAACTATGCATCTTATGTAAATATTCATTAAACAATACATGTAACCAAAACAATGAACACACGGTGATGTGTGTAAACGTTTTAAGAAAAGAAAAAAATGCGATATATTTCCTTTCCAACTCGAGATTTTACCTATTTATTTAACCGTTATTTGGAATAAACTTATACCATTAAATAGGTTATTTATTTGGCTTTCTGGAAATGTAAAATATATAAAACATCAGTAAAACAAGGATATATAATGTCTGTTTGCAATGTAGATGGGTATGCCGTACATCGAGGCCTCTGTGTTTAGTAAGGGTTTATAATGGATTTTTCTGGAATATAAAACTGCAGGACTATATCACACCTTCCTATATTTTCCTTCTGTTGGCATCCAACCCGAGTTCTGGGTTGATTGCCAGATTTTGAATAACATTGAGAGATAACCACCCAGAAATCGTTCCTGTGAAGTATTATGCAATTTCGCCCAGTGGTTTCACATATATTGTTTAAATGTTTACAATGAACACGGAAGACAACAACGATGGACGAAGTCTGACGACGGACAAAATAACGATAAAACATAGGTTTTATAAAGTTTTAGATAATTGACAACACAAAGGACTTCACGGTTTAGCATAAAATAATCGACCACGGATTAGCATAATTTAAAAATTGCATTAATTCTTGCGAACAGGTTCTTTGACACAAAACCCTTTCGCTTACCTGATGTGAAATAATATTGTGGAAGTTTTCGTGATAAAAACGGGGTTATATGCATGGATTTTGTTCATAATATGCGCAAAATTATAGTACGCTTCATGGATTAGCAATTTGTTCTGGTGCATTTTCAGAAGTTTCCAAAGTGTTTACCAAAAGTACCAACTTTCACAAAAAAATAATACCAGTCGAGGGTAGAGTACATTTTTTGCGTTCGAATGCGCTTTCTTTGGTAGAAAATGGTTAAGAAATACAAATCTTATCGCACTCTGAAACTTTCGAAGTGGGTGAATGTTTACAATTTTTTTCTTCACGAATTAGCAATAATGACGTCATAGGTCATGTGGTATAGTCACCCTGATGAAGTAAAGTAAACCAAGAGGAAAAGTGAAGCCATTACAGGACTGGAACCCGGGACCTTTTACTTACAGGGCGAATACTCTACCAACTGAGCTAAACTAGCCACCCGGTACGCAATATCACCACAGCTCTCATATATTGCAGATATCATAAGCTTATATTTCTCTACCAGATTTGTTATGGTGATCCTGGGGTAAAATCTGGCCCCGCCCTGGAGTCACAGTTTTTCACTGACTGGAATACCACACCATAGTCACATAGCATGATACCACCTCCCAGTCACATTATACTGACTGGAATACCACACCATAGTCACATAGCATGATACCACCTCCCAGTCACATTATACTGACTGGAATACCACACCATAGTCACATAGCATGATACCACCTCCCAGTCACATTATACTGACTGGAATACCACACCATAGTCACATAGCATGATACCACCTCCCAGTCACATTATACTGACTGTAATATCACACCATAGTCACATAGCATGATACCACCTCACAGTCACATTATACTGACTGGAATACCACACCATAGTCACATAGCATGATACCACGGCACCTCCCAGTCACATTATACTGATTGGAATACAACACCATAGTCGCATAGCATGATACCACCACCCAGTCACATTATACTGACTGGAATACCACACCATAGTCACATAGCATGATACCACATCCCAGTCACATTAAACTGACTGGAATACCACACCATAGTCACATAGCATGATACCACCTCCCAGTCACATTATACTGACTGAAATACCACACCATAGTCACATAGCATGATACCACCTCCCAGTCACATTATACTGACTGAAATACCACACCATAGTCACATCATGATACCACCTGGCAGTCACATTATACTGACATCGAAGCTACTGGTAATTTTTATGAAGTCATTGGTTTGACCCAGCTGGGTATCAAACCCGTGACCTGCATGCTGCAAGGTGGACTCCTTACCACTGCTCCAACAGCCTGATTAAACAAATAACTCACCAGGGCAGGAAAATTTGTTTCTGAGTTAGTCGTCCTACATAATATTTGAATGGTCAAATTGATAAATTGTTAAAGAATTTATCTGAATTTCCTACTCAATGTCTTGCATCAATGAGCACTCGTCATGGCCAGCGGACGAGTGGTATTTTCGTACCTTGCTCACCTAATTTTTTTATGTGCAACTAACTCTTTCAAAAAAGTGTGTTTTTTTATTTAATTTGGTTTAAATTATTTTAAAGCATGTCAGAAGAGATGGACAACCCAGAATTTCCTATGGATGGATTGACACTGAGACACCCGATAAAGTCGGTATCAATGACGGAATAGGCCACTCCAACACAGAGGTGCAGAATGACATCGCTATACAGGAAATCAGTATAACCAGCGGTATACCAACGGAAGCCAGGCTCTTGAGTTTTCTTAAAATAAATTCTCTAAATAATGAAAAACAAAGTCAGCTTACGGCAGACATTCAGTGAGAATGCAGCAATCACATCCACGTGAAACAATATACTCGCCGCTTGAAGCAGAGCAGAAATATTCACATAAAAATGTTGCTGGATGTAACCGATAAAGGTACCCTCAGAAATGAATCACAAAGCACAACTGGTGAAAACACAACCAGAAATGAATTGCAAAGCTTAACTGAAGAAAATTTAACTTCAAAAGAAAATTCCAATCAACATGCTGTAGGCCTGTCAGAAGAAAGAAACCAACTTTCTCAGTTAGAACTTCATGGTGATCTGGCCATGCATCAAGGTGGAAGTGACAGTGGGCAGGAAGACTACGTGTTAGCTGTGAGTAGAGGAGTCGAGACTAGGAACATGGGACAGCCGATGAACAGTGTTCAGCCTCATGACAATGGTAGGTGTAAGTGCTCATCTAAATATGTATTTTAAATGCCCCACAAAACTGTTTAATAGAAAGCATTTGTAAATTTGGCAAATATGATAAGAAAAATTATTTAAAAGAAATAACCCTTTACTTCATTAAAAACTGCAGATATAGGGCCATCGACTAAAAGGTATTGACAAAATTTAAACTCATTAACTTTGTGTGTTACTGTACTGAAAACAAGCTCTATTGTATTTTTTAACTAAATCAGGTTACATGCGTTGTCGATCAAAATTGGGAGAGCGAAGCCCATCTTGTCGTCCTTTGGTTGCCAGAGATGTCACTGACAATGGCAGAGGTACACCTAGGGATAGCACTGACCACGGCAGAGGAACACCTAGGGATGGCACTGACCATGGCAGAGGTACACCTAGGGATGGCACTGACCATGGCAGAGGTACACCTAGGGATGTCACTGACCACGACAGAGGTACTCCTAGAGATGGCACTGCCCATGGCAGAGGTACACCTAGGGATGGCACTGACCATGGCAGAGGTACACCTAGGGATGGCACTGACCACAACAGAGGTACTCCTAGAGATGGCACTGACCATGGCAGAAGTACACATAGGGATGGCACTGACCATGACAGAGGTACACCTATGGATGGCACTGACCACGGCAGAGGTACACCTAGGGATGGCGCTGACCATAGCAGAGGTACACCTAGGGATGGCACTGACCATGAAAGAGGTACACCTAGAGATGGCACTGACCATGGCAGAGGTACAGCTAGACATGGCACTGACCATGGCAGAGGTACAGCTCAACACACAAATGCCTACAGTAGTTTTCAGTCAAAACGAAAGCCAGACCCAGACCATGTGTATGTAGATACTAGACCTGACCATCCTGGGTATGGTAACGTGCCAGAAACAGACAGAGATGGTAAAGATGGAGGTAGAACCCGTACTCCTGCTTATAGGTGCCCACCAAAGCCAGAGACGGATGATCCTACCAATCCTGTCGGTCGTGTTTGTGGTAAAAGGCTCGACCCTCACCTCAGCAACAACCCTTCAGGCCAATGGCACAGAGAACGGATAAGGGACATGCCTGCAGATGGCAGTGAAATAGACCAAAACATGAGGACTTGTGTTGACAAAAAAAGGTATAACTAGTATTTAGATCAAATAAGTAACCCCAGAGTAATGGCCCTTAATTTATTATACCTCCGCTTTCACAAAGTGAAAGTGGGGTCTAGGAATCACGATGTCTGTAACATATTTTTAGCTCTACTGGCACATTCATTTTGTATTCGATCTTTACCAAACTTGGCCAGAGTCTTACTATGGATGTAAACTCGGACAAGTTCGAAAACCAGCCAGATCGGATTAGTAACACGAGAGTTATGGCCCTTGTTTTTTTGAAAAATGCCATATTCTGCCTTGTCAACACTCTAGTACCATCACTTTGTAGCCGACCTTTACCAAACTTGGATTGTTGATATTAATGAAAGCTCAGACAATTTGAAAACTAGCTATATCAGAAGAAGAGCACCAGAGTTATGGCCCCTTGAATGATTGAACAATGCTGTATTTAGCTTTGTGAACACTCTAGCACCTTCATTTTTCATCCAATCTTTACCAAACTTTGCCAGATTGTTGGTACTAGTGAAAGCTCAAGCAAGATTGAAAATCGGCTATATCAGATCAGTAACACCAGAGTTATGGCCCTTGTTTTAATTAAAAAATTCTCTGTTTATCTTCATTAAGACAATATGACCTTCATTTTTCATTCGATCTTAAAAACTTTACCAGATTGTTAATATCAATGAAAATTGAAAACCAGTTCGAAAACCAGCCAGATCGGGACCAGTACCACCAGAGTTATGGCCTTTGATTTAGTTAAAAAGCTATATTTTGCCTTGTTAAGATGATAGGGCCATCATTTTTTATTTGATCTTTACCAAACTTTACCCAATTGTTAATATCAATGAAAGCTTGGACAGTTTTGAAAACCAGCCATATCGGACTAGTATCACCAGAGTTATGGCCCTTGATACATTGAAAAAAATAATTCTGCCTTGTGGACACTCAAGCACGTTCATTTTTTATCCGATCTTAACAAAGCTTACATAGTATTTATATATCTATAAAATCTGAGTTGTTGAACCAGCCAGATTCGTTCAGTATTAGTGGAGTTATCTGCCCTTAAATTAGCAAAAAATGCCTATTTTTGCCTTGTGGGCACTCCAGCCTCTCTATTTGTTATCCAATCCTAACCAAACTTACACAGTACATGTAGTTATATATCCAGAAGACCTCGAAAAAGTTCTTGAACGACTTAGATCCAATTGCTAATAGCTGAGTTATCTGCCCTTGAAAAATGCATAGTTTTGCCTTGTGGGCACTCTTCCCTTCCATTTTATATACAATCTTAACTAAACTGACTCAGTAGTTGTTAGCTATATTGGCCATGGGCCAGTAGGGCTTATGCCATGGTTGGTTGTCCGTCATCCGTTAACTTTTTGTTGTCAACATCCTAGCACGTTCATTTTGTATCTGATCTTCATGAAACTTTGCCAGAGTCTTAATATGGATGAAAGCTTGGACGAGTTCGAAAACCACCAATTTCGGATTAAAACATCAGTAGTTATCAGCTATACTGGCCAAGGGCCAGTAGGGCCAATGCCATGGTCTGTTGTCTGTTGTCCCTCTGTCATCCGTTAACTTTTTTTTGTCAACACTCTAGCACCTTCATTTTGTATCAAATCTTTCAGTCAGATTCTTAATACATGTATTAATGAAAGCTCGAATGATTTCGAAAACAACCAATATCCGATAATAAACACAAGAATTATGGCCCTTGATTTAATAACAAATACTACATTTTGCATTGTCAACATTCTAGGACCTTCATTTTGTATCTGCACTTTACCAAACTTGGCCAGAGTCTTAATATAAATGAAAGCTCAAACGAGTTTGAAAACCACAGACATAAAATAATAAAAGTCAGAATTAAGGCCCTTGATTTAATGAAAATATGCTATATTTTGTCTTCTCAATACTCTATCACCTTTACTTTGCATATGATCTTTACCAAACTTGGTCAGAGTCTTAATATTGATGCAAGCTCAAACAAGTTTGAAAATCACAAGTAATGAGTGATAAACACCAAAGTTATGTCCCTTGATTTAATGAAAAAAATCATATCATTTGACTTGTTAACACTCTAACACCTTTAATTTGCTTTTGATCTTTACCAATCTTTGCCAAAGTCTTAATATTGGTGAAAGCGCGAACGAGTTCGAAAATCACCAATATCGGATAATAAATGTCGGAGTTATAGCCTTTGATGTAATGAAAAAATGCTATAGTTTGTCTTGTCAACATTTTAGCACTTTTATTTTGCATTCTGTCTTTACCAAATATGGCCAGAGTCGAATTATCAGAAAATTTACACCACAGTTATTGCCCTTAAATCAGAAAATTAACACTAGAAATATTGCCCTTAATTTAATTAAACAAATGATCTACAAGGGACGAATTTTGGTACACAAATGTGAAGTTGGTTACTAACCCTTTTCTATTTTTAGCTCTACTGACCAAAGGCTAGTAGGGCCTATGCCATGGTCTTTTGTCTGTTGTCCCTTGATGTCAACCCTCTAGCACCTTCATTTTTCATCCGATCTTTACCAAACTTTACCTGATTATTAATATCAATGAAAGCTTGGACGAGTTCGAAAACCAGCCATATTGGACTAGTAACACAGGAGTCACTGCCATTAACAAAAATTAATGTATTTTGTCTTATTAATACTCTAGCACTCCATTTTGCATCCTACCTTTACCAAACTTTGCCAGATTGTTGATATTGTTGAAAGCTGGGTCAGGTTCGAAAACTAGCCAGATCAGACCAGTAACACCAAAGTTATGGTCCTTGAATTATTGAACTTTTTGATGTCAGAACTCTAGAACCTTCATTTTTCATCTGATCTTTACCAAACTTTACCAGATTCTTGTTAAGCCACATCGGATCAGTAATTATTGTCCTTGAATTAACAAAAATTGCTATAAAATATTTTGTCTTGTCAACACTCTAGCGCCTCCATTTTGCATTCAATCTTTACCAAACTTTGCCATATTGTTGATATTGATGAAAGCTCAGTCGTGTTTGAAAACCAGCCAGATCGTACCAGTAATACTTGAGTTACGGCCCTTGAATTATTGAAAAATGCATTAACATTTTTGATGTCAATTTACTCAAGCACCTTTTGTCTTGTCAACACTCTAGTGCCTCCATTTTGCCAAACTTTGCCAGATTGCTGATATTGATGAAAGCTCGGTCAAGTTTGGAAAACCAGCCAGCTTGGGATTGCATTTGGGGTCACTGGGGTCAAGGTCACTTTTACTAAAAATAGAAAAATGGTTTACGCTCAATAACTTTAGTTAGGAATGAGACATTGGAATGAAACTTGCTGTATGGATTGCTTATATGGAAAGGAAGCTTGGTAGTTGATTTTGGGTCTCTGGGGTCAAGGTCTAGGTTACTGTTTAATACTAAAAATAGAAAAATGCTTTCCACTCAATAACTTTAGTTAGAAGTTGAGATATTGGAACAAAACTTGCTTTGAAGGTAGGTAATATGGAAAGGAAGCTAGGGATTGCATTTGGGTAACTGGAGTCGAGGTGTAGGTCACTGAAAATAGAAAAAATGGTTTCCCACTCAAAAACTTTAGTTAGGAATGAGATATTTGAAAACAACATGCTGTGTAGCTTATATGGAAGAGGAGCTTGCGATTTGGGATTACTGGAATACTGTTACTAATAATAGACAAATACTGGAATGAAACTTTGTAGGTAGCTTATGGAAAACCTAGTGGAAAACCAATAATACTAGCCAAACTTGATCAGAATACATTCGACCCGATATAGAACCCCCCACCCTCCCCCTTGGCCCCATGCACTTATTTTGTAATTTATGCAGTTGTCTTGGTCATTGAAGAAAGTGTGGACAAATGAAAAAACATTATATACAGTTATATCTGACAGACTGACGCCTTCCCATTCCTCCCCCACCATCCCCATCAACCATGGACACCATACATCCAGTAGAGCAATTCAGGCCCTCCTGGGCCTCTTGTTATTACTTGCATTTCTGAAACAGTTTTGAATGGGTTGTTTCCAAACTTCATATACACATAACAACTGATGACCGTATGTCCCTTTACATCACACATTCTTGTTACAGAATTATGGCCCTTTGTTTGACTTGAGACTTTTCCACCTCCAATAGTGTATAGAGTAATGTCCCTTAACACATTTTTATCAATGAGTTTCAGATGTTTTTTTTCCAAACTTCATATACACATAACAACTGATGACCTCATGTCCTCTTCATCGCACATTGCTGATTGCCTAATTATTACAGAATTATGTCTCTTTGTTTAACCTAGCATTTTCCACTCTAATATTGTCTGGATAGAGTTTAAATTGATAAATGTTTTGTAGTGTAATTTTGCTGTTATTTGGCAAGTTAATTAGTTTCTTTAATGTCAATGAAAGCTGGCACAGGTCTGAAAGCCAGAAATATCTGACACCCCATATCTTACAGTGAGATATTCCAACTTTGTTTAAATTAAACAAGAGTATGTTTTGCAGTTAAGGGCTACTAGGGATACACTTTTAATGGTTACATTTACAGATCTCATTTTGAACTTTTAAGCTTCCCTGAAATGAAGGTGAGCTTCTCATGGGATCACTCTTCGTCTGCCCGGCATTAAAGGGAATACAGTGACACAGCCTAACAATTTTTATTATTGAGAGTTCTGAAAAACTTGGAAAAGGGTGAAAGAATGATCAAAATCGGATGATAAACAAAGAAGATATGATCATTTGAAGGTTCTGTTGAAACGGATATGGAAGCCGTCATTTTTAGAGCTATGACATCACGGTTCTAAATGACCATATATGGCATATTAATAAATACGAACATTTTACTCATTTATAGGGGAAAAAATTGAAGTAACTATGAAGAATAGGTATAACTAATGGCTTTAATACTTTATATGACCAGGTAAGGAGTTATATTTGCAGTGATTTGCTTTGCTTTAAATGATATTTATCAATATTCCATATATGGTCACATGGAACTATGACGTCAGTTTTCAAAATGGCGGCTCCCATATCCATTTTAGAACAACCTTCAAATGGTCATATCTTTTTTCTTTATCATCCGATTTGATAATTCATTCACTTTTTTGCAAGTTTTCCAGAACTCTCAATAAAAAGGATTGTTTAGCTGTGTCGCTACGTTCCCTTTAAATTTTGCTAAATATTTGTTCTCCTCAGAAACCACATTGTCAATTCTAACCAAATTTCAAGTGGATAATTAGGTCAAATGATTTTGAGTTAACCTGAGCTCAGACAAGCTATTTTTTTTATTTTTAATTTGTTAAAATTAGGTCAACGCCACATGCAAAATTTCGACAGTTTGTATTACCACTGGACTACCACTGTTCAAATTTGTTCAAATGAAGTTCCTGTTGCCAAAAACGGCTGCACCCTGAATGCCCAAAGTTTGTATATAGGGATTTTGCATGTTTTGCATAGACTTATATAGGGAAAAACTTGAAAAATCTTCTTCTGTAAAACCACAAGGCACAGAGCTCTCATATATTACATGTAGCATTAGCTTATCGTTCAAGTTTGTTGAAATAGTGGCTCTGTGGTCAAATATGGCCTGCTCCTGGGGTCACAGTTTGACATAGAGTTATAAAGGAAAACTCTTTAAAAAAATGACGTCTTCTCTGAAACTACATGAGCCAGAGGTCTAACATTTTGCATGTAGCATTATCCTATGGTCCTCTATCAAGTTTGTTCAAATGGTGAAACCGGGGTCAAAGTTGGCCCCGCCCAAGAGGTCACATGTTTATGTGTGGACGCTCTACTGGCTAACATGGCTCTTCTAACTATATATAACAGACTATTATAGGGAAAAACTTAAAAAATCTTCTTCTCTGAAACAACAAGGCAGAGTTATGACCCTTGATTTTTTTAAATTGGCTATATTTTGATTTGATCTTGATTAATCTTTTGCAGGTTCTTATTATTTATTAAAAGCTTGAACGAGTTCAAAAATTAGACAAATCAGAGAAACAGCAGAGTTATTGTCCTTGAATTATTTTAAAAGGCAATATTTTGCTTCATGAGTATGCTAGCATCACAATTGTGCATCAGCCGTGAATCCTAAATTACTGAATGGATGTTGATAAAACTTAATACAGAAATATTAAGCATGATAAGAAGGTTTGTAGCGTGCAAAAATCAGTCCTTATCTCAAAGGTCAAGGTCACACATGGAGGTCAAGGTCATATGAATCAAATTGTGTATCAGCCGTAACTCCTAAACCATTAAACAACACAGAAATGGTCAGCATGATGAGAAGGTGTTTAGCGCATTAGAATCAGGTCTGTATCTCAAAGGTCAAGGTAACAGTTGGAGGTCAAAGGTCAAATGAGTTAAAATTGTTTTTCAGCAATAACTTCGAAACTACTCAAGAGATTTTGATACACAGAAATGTTCAGCATGAAGAGATGGTGTTTCGCTTATAAAAATCAGATCTGTACCTCAAATGTCAAAGACACACTTGGAGGTCAAAGGTCATTATAGCAAAATTATAGCAAATTAACTCCTAAAGAATTGGGTCTGTACAACGGTCAAGGTCACACTTGGAGGTTATAGGACAAATGAGTCAGCATTGTGTCTATGTTATAACGTTGAAAGTACTGAAGGGAATCTGATAAAATCCTCCGTTAGAAGAGCATCCACACTCGGCCTGTTAGAAGAGCCATGTTAGCTATCAGAGCGTCCACACTCGGCCTGTTAGAAGAGGCATGTTAGCCAGTAGAGCATCCACACTCGGCCTGTTAGAAGAGGCATGTTAGCCAGTAGAGCATCCACACTCAGCCTGTTAGAAGAGCCATGTTGGCCATCAGAGCATCCACACTCGGCCTGTTAGGAGAGGCAACATTTAGCCAGTAGAGCATCCACACTCGGCCTGTTAGAAGAGCCATGTTAACCATCAGAGCATCCACACTCGGCCTGTTAGAAGGGGCATGTTAGCCAGTAGAGCATCCACACTCGGCCTGTTAGAAGAGCCATGTTAGCCAGTAGAGCGTCCACACTCGGCCTGTTAGAAGAGCCATGTTAGCCAGTAGAGCGTCCACAATCGGCCTGTTAGAAGAGCCATGTTAGCAAGTAGAATGTCCACACTCGGCCTGTTAGAAGAGCCATGTTAGCCAGCAGAGCGTCCACACTCGGCCTGTTAGAAGAGCCATGTTAGCCAGCAGAGCGTCCACACTCGGCCTGTTAGAAGAGCCATGTTAGCCAGCAGAGCGTCCACACTCGGCCTGTTAGAAGAGCCATGTTAGCCAGTAGAGCGTCCACACTCGGCCTGTTAGAAGAGCCATGTTAGCCAGTAGAGCGTCCACGCTCGGCCTGTTAGAAGAGCCATGTTAGCCAGCAGAGCGTCCACGCTCGGCCTGTTAGAAGAGCCATGTTAGCCAGTAGAGCGTCCACACTCGGCCTGTTAGAAGAGCCATGTTAGCCAGCAGAGCGTCCACACTCGGCCTGTTAGAAGAGCCATGTTAGCCAGCAGAGCGTCCACACTCGGCCTGTTAGAAGAGCCATGTTAGACAGCAGAGCGTCCACACTCAGCCTGTTAGAAGAGCCATGTTAGCCAGCAGAGCGTCCACAAATGGCCTGTTAGAAGAGCCATGTTAGCCAGCAGAGCGTCCACACTCGGCCTGTTAGAAGAGCCATGTTAGCCAGCAGAGCGTCCACACTCGGCCTGTTAGAAGAGCCATGTTAGCCAGCAGAGCGTCCACACTCGGCCTGTTAGAAGAGCCATGTTAGCCAGCAGAGCGTCCACACTCGGCCTGTTAGAAGAGCCATGTTAGCCAGCAGAGCATCCACACTCGGCCTGTTAGAAGAGCCATGTTAGCCAGCAGAGCGTCCACACTCGGCCTGTTAGAAGAGCCATGTTAGCCAGCAGAGCGTCCACACTCGGCCTGTTAGGAGAGCCATGTTAGCCAGCCGAGCATCCACACTCGGCCTGTTAGAAGAGCCATGTTAGCCAGCAGAGCATCCACACCCGGCCTGTTAGAAGAGCCATGTTAGCCAGCAGAGCATCCACACTCAGCCTGTTAGAAGAGCCATGTTCGCCAGTAGAGCGTCCACACTCGGCCTGTTAGAAGAGCCATGTTAGCCAATAGAGCATCCACACTCGGCCTTTTAGAAGAGCCATGTTAGCCAGCAGAGCGTCCACACTCGGCCTGTTAGAAGAGCCATGTTAGCCAGCAGAGCATCCACACCCGGCCTGTCAGAAGAGCCATGTTAGCCAGCAGAGCATCCACACTCGGCCTGTTAGAAGAGCCATGTTAGCCAGTAGAGCGTCCACACTCGACCTGTTAGAAGAGCCATGTTAGCCAGTAGAGCGTCCACACTCAGTCAAACATTGACAGTGGGTGGGGGTCGGGTGGCTGGGGGGAGTGTGGGTGCTTTCCTGCATCTGCGCACTAAATATAGAACATTTTTTAAAACGACATGCCTTCACAAATTTCTGGGGGAAACCCTGGAAGAGCCATGTTAGTCAGCAGAGCGTCCACACTCGGCCTGTTAGAAGAGCCATGTTAGTCAGCAGAGCATCCACACTCGGCCTGTTAGAATAGGCATGTTAGCCAGTAGAGTATCCACACTCGGCCTGTTAGAAGAGCCATGTTAGCCAACAGAGCATCCACACTCGACCTGTTAGAAAAGCCATGTTAGCCAGTAGAGCGTCCACACTTGGCCTGTTAGAAGAGCCTTGTTCGCCAGTAGAGCATCCACACTCGGCCTGTTAGAAGAGCCATGTTTGCCAGTAGAGCATCCACACTCGGCCTGTTAGAAGAGCCATGTTCGCCAGTAGAGCGTCCACACTCGGCCTGTTAGAAGAGCCATGTTAGCCAGCAGAGCATCCACACTCGGCCTGTTAGAAGAGCCATGTTCGCCAGTAGAGCATCCACACTCGGCCTGTTAGAAGAGCCATGTTTGCCAGTAGAGCGTCCACACTCGGCCTGTTAGAAGAGCCATGTTAGCCAGTAGAGCATCCACACTCGGCCTTTTAGAAGAGCCATGTTAGCCAGCAGAGCGTCCACACTCGGCCTGTTAGAAGAGCCATGTTAGCCAGCAGACCGTCCACACTCGGCCTGTTAGAAGAGCCATGTTAGCCAGTAGAGCGTCCACACTTGGCCTGTTAGAAGAGCCATGTTAGCCAGCAGAGCGTCCACACTCGGCCTGTTAAAAGAGCCATGTTAGTCAGCAGTGCGTCCACACTCGGCCTGTTAGAAGAGCCATGTTAGCCAGTAGAGCGTCCACACTTGGCCTGTTAGAAGAGCCATGTTAGCCAGTAGAGCATCCACACTCGGCCTGTTAGAAGAGCCATGTTAGCCAGCAGAGCGTCCACACTCGGCCTTTTAGAAGAGCCATGTTAGCCAGTAGAGCGTCCACACTTGGCCTGTTAGAAGAGCCATGTTAGCCAGCAGAGCATCCACACTCGGCCTGTTAAAAGAGCCATGTTAGTCAGCAGAGCGTCCACACTCGGCCTGTTAGAAGAGCCATGTTA
This sequence comes from Cyrtodaria siliqua, assembly GCA_037043455.1. Lineage (NCBI taxonomy): Eukaryota > Metazoa > Mollusca > Bivalvia > Adapedonta > Hiatellidae > Cyrtodaria > Cyrtodaria siliqua. Next base: position 4,572 of record JAWPHD010008927.1, on the reverse strand, counting down.
GCCAGTAGAGCATCCACACTCGGCCTGTTAGAAGAGCCATGTTCGCCAGTAGAGCGTCCACACTCGGCCTGTTAGAAGAGCCATGTTAGCCAGCAGAGCATCCACACTCGGCCTGTTAAAAGAGCCATGTTAGCCATCAGAGCATCCACACTCAACCTGTTAGAAGAGCCATGATAGCCAGTAGAGTGTCTACACTCGGCCTCTTAGAGGAGGCATGTTACCCAGCAGAGCATCCACACTCGGCCTTTTAGAAGAGCCATGTTAGCCAGCAGAGCGCCCACACTCGGCCTGTTAGAAGAGCCATGTTAGCCAGCAGAGCGTCCACACTCGGCCTTTTAGAAGAGCCATGTTAGCCAGTAGAGCGTCCACACTTGGCCTGTTAGAAGAGCCATGTTAGCCAGCAGAGCATCCACACTCGGCCTGTTAAAAGAGCCATGTTAGTCAGCAGAGCGTCCACACTCGGCCTGTTAGAAGAGCCATGTTAGCCAGTAGAGCATCCACACTCGGCCTGTCAGAAGAGCCATGTTCGCCAGTAGAGCGTCCACACTCGGCCTGTTAGAAGAGCCATGTTAGCCAGCAGAGCCTCCACACTCGGCCTGTTAGAAGAGCCATGTTAGCCATCAGAGCATCCACACTCGGCCTGACAGAAGAGCCATGATAGCCAGTAGAGTGTCTACACTCGGCCTCTTAGAGGAGGCATGTTACCCAGCAGAGCATCCACACTCGGCCTTTTAGAAGAGCCATGTTCGCCAGTAGAACGTCCACACTCGGCCTGTTAGAAGAGCCATGTTCACCAGTAGAGCATCCACACTCGGCCTGTTAGAAGAGCCATGTTAGCCAGTAGAGCGTCCACACTTGGCCTGTTAGAAGAGCCATGTTAGCCAGCAGAGCATCCACACTCGGCCTGTTAGAAGAGCCATGTTAGCCAGTAGAGCGTCCACACTCGGCTTGTTAGAAGAGCCATGTTAGCCAGCCGAGCATCCACACTCGGCCTGTTAGAAGAGCCATGTTAGCCAGTAGAGCGTCCACACTCGGCTTGTTAGAAGAGCCATGTTAGCCAGTAGAGCGTCCACACCCGGCCTGTTAGAAGAGCCATGTTAGCCAGCAGAGCATCCACACTCGGCCTGTTAGAAGAGCCATGTTAGCCAGCAGAGCATCCACACCCGGCCTGTTAGAAGAGCCATGTTAGTCAGCAGAGCATCCACACTCGGCCTGTTAGAAGAGCCATGTTAGCCAGTAGAGCGTCCACACTCAGCTTGTTAGAAGAGCAATGTTAGCCAGCCGAGCATCCACACTCGGCCTGTTAGAAGAGCCATGTTAGCCAGCAGAGCATCCACACTCGGCCTGTTAGAAGAGCCATGTTAGCAAGCCGAGCATCCACACTCGGCCTGTTAGAAGAACCATGTTAGTCAGCAGAGCATCCACACTCGGCCTGTTAGAAGAGCCATGTTAGCCAGCAGAGCGTCCACACTCGGCTTGTTAGAAGAGCCATGTTAGCCAGCCGAGCATCCACACTCGGTCTCTAGTAAGGACTATGATCAGCCGCCCCTGAGGAAATCTTATTCACTTTTATATGGTTTTCATAATTGCACATGGTAAGGTAGCAATGAACAGTTTCTTTGAGTTTTTCACTTGGATAACGCAATCTTATAATTACATCTGGTATCAGTGAAAAGTGTATCTTTGTTGTAATGCACACGCTAACGCAAACGCATCCCTTACATGCGAATACTTGTATTTCTGTGCTGATATGTACTTCTAGCACATCGTGCTACAAAGGTGAATATGTAATCAATATGTAACGCATGTCAAGTATTTGGCCAGAGCGAAACGATGTTGCCCCCCTTCTTCAAAACGTTTGGTAGGAAGAACTGATGGTAAAAAATAGGAAGAAAATGTCTGGTAAGAAAAAACGGTTTTGGCATGTTTACGTCTTTCTGACAACATTATTTGTGTCAATATTGTTTAAACACCCGTGACTTGATCGGTTATTATGTTAAACTTTGTTTCCAGTTCCAACCCAGATATAATGCTATTTTCTCACGGCGGCTATAAAACCTTGCTTGTGGGCATATTGTATTATTGATTAACACAGAAACCATATTGCGAAATATCCTTTAACGTATTTAATTTTGGTAATCAGTTTGTCACAGTCCTTAAAGGGACACACGGCAATCTTGATTTTTTTAAAAACTCACGGCGTCCTGTTAGTTTTTCTCTTAGCTTGCATTTGTTCAATCATTAATATTAATTATTAGAATACTTCAAAGCAAATTATGTTTACATATTACTAACTTTTCATAATAGTGCATCAATAATATATTTAAAAAATTTGTAAACTAGTGAAGAAAACTGAAATCTCATTTTTTTATTTAATTATATGCAAGCAGTTTTAAAGTCAAAATGAAGCAGGATAACTAAACTGAGGAGCAAATTTTAGTGTTTGAATAAAACTCAAGATCCATGTGTCCCTTAAATAACTATTAATAAGCAAGGTTTCATAATACAGTATGTAAATCAAACAGTTTTAAAATTCAATTGATAAACTACAATGGTGAATGTGCAAAACATTCCTTTTAAAATTAACAAATAACAGAAAAGGATCATTAATCAATAAAATAATAATAGTAAATCATGTAGATCTTCTTAATAACTGGAATGGACAACATATTCTGCTTTGTTACTTGTCCCACGTACTGCTTTCCTTATTTCTGATACTGGCAATGAATACATGACGTGAAGTTATGTTCAGTTTCCTTGCTACCTTTCCTTTGATTAGATCCAGGCGGCACTTTTTTAATTGAAGATAAAATTAATTCATCGGCAAAATCAGCCAGTGATGTGACTGGTACTACTTAATGCAGTTGTTTGAATCGGATAGAAAAATTAGTGTATTATCTCTGTCTGACTGTCTCATAAACACTGATATTAAATAAAAATAATGACTCTTCCAACATCAAAGGGAGAGAAGACACAGATACATTTGTATGATACCCGATGAAAAATATCAGTCCGACACCAGTCACATATATGACGATTAAATATTAAACACCCTCATAAATTATATGTATATGTTCATGATGCTAAGTGTATGTGCAAAATATTACAGGATGAATGAATGACAATGCTCTTCAGTTGTTTATAAACTAGCGATTTATGTAAAATATCTTTTACAACAGAGTAACTAGAACTACAATTCATAGGTGGATCAGTACTTCACAAGTGTCCCATTCTGCTTTCAAAATACGTGTTACTCTTAATTTGATAAGCCAGTGCGCTAGAGAAGAATTGAATGTTGTTTAACGGCTCATCAACACAGTATAGGTTATTTAGAGCCGCCCCAGGGAGAGGGGAAGGATACATAAGAATCCGGGAACCTGCCCTACTCTTATTATCGAATAGATTCCTATGGTTCTTTAACGTGCTCGGAGGATAGACCGATACACGGGACCGCCCGGTTTACGTCCCCATCCGACGGACGAGGCTAAGGTAAAGTGTCTTGCCCAAGAACACACCGACGGAACTCAGTGGCACCACGGAGGATTGAACCCGGGGCCTCCGGTTACAAATCCGCCGCGCTACCGACTGCGCCACGCCAGCTAGAGAAGAGAAGAAGACATGAAATCTCTTGAGACCTGGTAACCCAGCCATAGACTAAACCCTTTAAAAATAATGTTATTAACTCCCGAAAGTAAGACTCCTCTCATCTCAAACGAACATGTGTATCATCATATATACGGTCTTCAAACCTTAATAAGTGCATGGGAACTAAATTACCTGAGAGTGAATCAAACTTCAAGGATATAGGCACAAGGACTCACTGACTACTATATCCTGATTGAATATGATACCCGATACACATAATCTCACATCATCACCATTGGAAGCCGTAATAAATGACCACCGTATCACAGTAACGATCAAAATACAGGGTTGCCAAGTACTTCAATACTCATAACCATAAGGTTATTGAGCTTCCTTAAATTCAAATGTTCAAGCACCTCCTTAAATGCAGTCATGCCCGAGCCTCCTTAAGTGGAAAGGTGTACGAGCCTCCTTAAATGCAATTATGCCCTAGCCTCCTTAAATGTAATTATATGCCTGAGCTGCCTTTAATGGAATGGTGTACGAAGCTCTTCTAGACATTTTCTATAGTTTTTTCTACATAAGAGATTTTCTTTCAACTTTTTGTACAGTAAGTCTGTTATATATATAGACAGGAAATGCAAAAATAACGGCAGGTCACCATAATTGTTAAAATTTTAAAAAATAATGTGTAATGCCACCGTCATGTCAGTCTGTCCAAAAAGTTGAACAAGTCCATGAAATAGCTAAATAAGACATTTTTGAAGTCTAATCATTTATTCATTGGTCACAATTCTGCTAAAATTGTATTAAAGTACAGAACATTTAATTATAATAACATTTAAAGCTCATCTTTATGTAAAACCTATATTTTTTTACAAAATCTGTTGAAACCATTACCACAATTTATGCACAAATTAGCCCATAATGATACAATTTCCTTTTTTTTTTTGTATGTTCCCAATAAGAGAATTTGTTTAAACTTTC